>JAZHYW010046273.1:0-200941 GCA_037355805.1 Ixodes ricinus | reverse complement strand
TAAAAAGATCAAGTCCAGACGCAGCCGATGCTACAAGCGCGAGCATGTGGCCCTGAAGTGAACAGTGGCTGCACTGCACGAGCGCGCGTGCTTGGCAGGGACACTGAAAGCCCGGAGCTCGCGCTTGTAGCATCGGCTGCGTCTGTCATATATCAGTCTTGTGTAAAGAACATCTAAAAAGTACTTGATGTAAAGTATAAAGTAAATTAGAGGTTTTGTACTTCAAGTAAAGTAATATGTACACCGGGCGCAATGTACTTAAAGTAAAGTACTATAAATACAACGTACTTTCAAACTAACAAGTACATTTTAACACAATCTTTCATGATGCCCTCTCATTCTCCCTATAAAGTGTATTTTTTAACTGGTTTGCATTGCCCCAGGGGGAATCGGGAGTGCCTCACTTTGTTTTAGTAAATGGCGGTGGATATTCGATAAGGTCTAGTGGTCACAGAGCAATTATTTTTGGGAATTACGCTAAATTCAGAACTTCCTTTGATTTCTGAATGTGGCGCCTCTTGCACTGGCTTGCACCCAAGGGGGTTAAACATACTAGGAGAGAGCATGACGTCAGCCCCGTAGCTCTGTCAGCAATCCTCTCGTGGAGGAGTGTCCTCTCCTAGTATAGTTTTACCTTCTGGCTTGCGCTGACCGGGCGAGAAGTAGCGAAAGTTCGAAATGCTGCGGGAGAGCCGCCCCCAGTACAAACAGAGCGATGCATTGTCTGCTCGCGTTTTTGGTGAAAGTAGAATATCCAGAAAGGGGGGACGGACAACGAAGACTTCCAAACTGTTTATCTTCCTCTACAAGACCAAGCTTAGGGAACGTACTTCGAAGTCGAGAGTTGTACTTTCCTCGAAAAGTACAACTCTGAGTATGAGTGTGAGCATTCTCTGAGTATGTACTTGTACTTATACTTAAAATATTTTTGTTGGTACCTTCCTCGGAATGTACCAACAAAAAATACTTTAAGTATACAAGTGCATACTCGGAGAACGTACATCAAGTAATGCACAAGTTTTCTAAACCTACTTTAAAAAGTACTTTAAGTACAATGTACTTATAAAGTACTTCCCAACACTGTCATATATATGTCTGTCTATACGTCTATTCATATATATGTCTATACGAAGTATAGACTGTTGACCAGTTAACAAGCGTCGAAAATCATGACGCGTTGTCACCTAGCGATTGCTTATGGATATAGGTCTTACACACACGGGCACCCCTAAACCGCGGTTAAGTGGGACTGAGGTCAGACTTAGCTGCGGTTAAGGGTGCCCGTGCAACAGGATGATGTTGCGCTCTCATCAGCCACCCAGTGTGTCGCGATATGTGCGGGGGCAGCGAGCAAGCGAAACGTAATGCCCATCGTCACCGCGCATATCGCATTTTTGTTTAGGTCTAATCGTATAATCGTAGTCAGAGCTTCGTCATTCGCCGAGAGATCCCTCTGTCATTCACCGTGACTGGCTGTCTACGTGTTCTGCAGAAGAAAACGAACTCACGTACGTTTCCTTAAGAGTGCAGGTTCGACCGTCGAACTGCATGCACTGGCTACATGTCGTCTACAGCGTGAACCAGGGTCACCATTCGCAGATCGAGCTCAGGCTGTCTAATCACCTAACGCTGAATTCGTATCTTTGTTTTTGCTTTGCCTTACCATGAAGCTGCGCGGTCACACTGCCAATACATGATACAAACGAATGCGTGCACACACTCTCCGAAGCGTAGTTCTTTCTTGTTAATGTCGGTCCGGCCACATTGGCCATAGAAAAACTTTCTGTAGACATGTTTGGGGCGTGTACTACGTATTCGGAGACCAAGTCGTCTGCTTCCTGCGTAAGAGTTGAAATGACGTCAGAACGACGCCGAGCTCTGATTGGCTCTGACTGAAAGGATAGTGGGTACACCTCAATGATATAGAGGCCTTGAAATCTACCCACTATTTTTTCAACCAGCCAATAAGAGCTCGGCGTCCTGACATCATCGCATCCCATGTGCAAGAAACAGACGAACTAGCGCTCCGCATATTTGCGTGAAACAAACGCGCTTCGAACATTCGTGAGGCATGTCCGCCGATAACGTATCGAGCAGTGCGACTGGAGTCTACGACATGACATAAGACCGGCATCAATCTTTAATATTGAAATAATTGTAGGGTGGATTTGGATTTTGGATATACGATTAAGTATGCTCTCAACTTCCGTTTAATCCATTTCTTCGGTTCCTATATACGCGGACTGCAAGTTCGTCTGCTCCTTGCACAGGGGTTGTGGTGACGTCAGAATGACGCCGAGCTCTTATTGGCTGATTGGAGAAAAGAAATAGTGGGTAGACCTCAAGGAATCTAGCATTGAAGCCTACCCACAATCCTTGCAATCCAAGCCAATCAGAGCTCGGCTTCGTTCTGACGTCACACCAGAGCAGACGACTTGCTCGCCGCATAACTTTCCTCTCTGCACTTAAGTGTTACCATTATTTACGCGTATAGTGTAGCCTCTTGAGCATTCTTACACGTACTGAGCTCATCTACGTAAGTACATTTTGTACTGCATGTGTTTACTGTCTGCATTCCTTGGGGAGTTCCAGACCTGGATCGTTGGTTCATTGTGTTATTTTCTTGAACGCAATGTCGTTGAATTCTTTCCATTTTCCACGTTACATCTTATATGCCCTCGTGTCTCGTTTTGTGCATTTTACGAGCCTCTTTGTGTATACTTTATCCGCCACTTATAGCCTGTATTTTAATGAATTCGCTCTGGCTTGTAACTGCGCAGTCTTTCAATATTGAATTAGTTTGTCTTGATTTGGATCGTTTCTTTAATAACCCATTCGTTTATTTTGTCAGCTGACTGCTTTTGTGTTAGAAGTGGTGAATACTTTTTGAGCTTGACCCTTATCTTGTCACTGTGTAAACAAGCAGAAACGACACGTCTGGGGAAAATATTTATCATTGCTATTATTACTGTCCTGCGTCCGCCTTGGAGTCTCAGTTGATTACGAAGAAAGTACGCCTTCCGCACGTCTCAAACCTTGTATTCGTCATTGTTTTTTCTTGTTCTTTTTTCTTCATTTCACGTTTGATGTTTGCAGCACGAATTTAACGGCATTTCCGTGCGGGCCATTTGTTTTCTTTTTTTTCCCTTTCTTTCTTAGTTTCGCCCCGACGTCCACTTCCGAAATGGTGATGGGGGACGTAACCTTGACTGACACAATGTGCGGCTCACGAAAACAGAAACAGGATAGCGTTACAAGGTTCGGAGAAATGAAGTGCACACAGAAACCAAATAAAGAATTCGAAAAAAAAATATATATAAACGACGAAAAACAGACGTCGTAAAACCGTGGAAGTTCCTGCCGAAAAATATGCGGGCTCAGATTTCACCTTTTATATTGTCGCTGTTCCCCGCTGTCGTCGTGGCCCGGATGACCCTCGAAAGCGCTCTAAACGACCTTGAAAAAACAAATAAAAATATAGTAAGATTAAGAACCAAAAAACATGCATTGTTTTCTTTTACTTTTTTCCTCGGATGAATCATATCTGTGTACGCCTCCACCATTTCCTTCAAATTTCCGTCAGCCCGCATTGCTTTTTTTTTTTCTTTCTTCGCCTGCATTCCAACATGCCCATATAAGTTTATCTTCTCTGAAACGCACAAGGGTGCTCAGACTACCCCTATCTGAGTGTGTGACCACATTTTTTATATTAGCTTATTGCGGGGTGTTTTTGTTTGTTTTGTTTTCTGTCTTCTATGCAGATGTCACACCGCTAATACATCGTACAAAAGACAGTCTGCGGACAGTGTGTCTGACGCGTGTTCCCTCCTTGTACGACGTTCCCGCCACGTTGGCTGTGCGAAATCTCTCTGCACACGTGTTCGAAGCGCGCGCATACTTACGCAGCACGTTTGCTGCATACATATGTGTGCAGCGAACACATACACCAACACAGTGTTTAGCAGACAAGCTCGCTTTGCCCGCACCAGGTGTGGGCACTGCGCCTGCGCAGAAACCCAATTAGGGAGGAGTGAGGCGTCTGCGCATGCGCACTACCGACAGCAGCTGGCGACGCGTCGCCATTTTTGGCTCATGTCGCACCCCACATCCGGACGCGCACGCTCCTATTGGTCTGCGGTGGCTGCCGGTGACGCGCCGCCATATGCAAGCGCGCTCCTATTGGTCTACTCTAGATGCCGGCGACGCGCCGCCGCGCCAAACTAGATTGGCGGCGACGCTCCGCCATTTTTGGCTCAAGTGCGTCCCAGCATGCACCAGCTTGGCGGTACTTGTCTATAAAACCAATCCAGCGCTTGAGACGACGTAACAAACCGGCGCCACCTATCGAGCCGTCCTGGCCTATTTTTTGTCAGCGTATATTTCCTGAACTAAACTGGAGGTTTCGTCGTATTGGCGAGATAAAATACGCGCACTATCTACGACAAACGGTCGCTTATAACGTCGTAAAAATTATTTCAGGCCCACGGTGAAAGAATGATGCGTATAAGATAGGATATATGCTCAAGCCGGAAATGGGGTCAGGGCTCAACCCGAGAGATGGCGCCAGTAGGCTTATATCGTCGCTACTAGCCGTAAGTAGTCACCAGCCGTTTAAAACGCAAACAATCAAACATAAATGTGCGAACTAGAAGTAACATATACTTACTTCTCTTTTACAATCGGCAACGATGCTTGAATAGATGTGTCGTTTGATTAGATGCCAACGAGCTTGAGTAAGCTTAGAGCGGTAAACCAGCAGCCGAAAATAGCACCCCCCCGGATGCCGCCATCTTGACCGTTTGCCACATTAGTGATCACGTGACTTTAAGATGGCTGCGCCCATAAGTGCGCCAGATCAGATTGGCCAGATTCCGGTAAGCACGGCCGCTGTCCAAAATTTACTTGAGCTCACTCTAGGGTAAACGTTCTGTACCTTGGCGTTCGAAAAGCTACCCGCGTTTACTTACGCTATCAGTCTTGTCACGTGACATGATCCACCGGAGTAACTCGGATCCATTCGGGTAAGATTGGAACGCAGCCCCAGAGGGCCCCTCTGCTTACCGTGATCTGGCCAATCTGACCTGGCCCACCTCTGGGCGCAGCCATCTTGACGTCACGTGATCACTAATGTGGCAAACAGGCAAGATGGCAGCAACCGGGGGGGGGGGGGGGGTGCATTTCCGCTGCAGGCCTTGGGTTGCGGTTTACCGCTCTAATGTGATACTCAAGCTCGTTGTTAGATGCGTTGCTCGGTAGCATTTAAACTTCAAAAGGTTTCTGCCAGGATGTAAACGAAGCCGGCCGCAGACCGCAACCCTGCAGACTGTCTTTTGTATGATGTATTAGCTGTGTTACCGTGACTTAAAGCACAGTTGACACGCTCGCAGCTTAGGTCAAGTGACAGGCTAACGCCTGGAGTAACAAACAATATTCGGCGCTTTGTATTCAGGGAGCGGCAATATCGGTAGTTGTTTGTTTGTTTATTTAATTTGGAGTGATTGGAAAGGCGTAAACACCGGCAGATGTCGCGTTATGATTTTTAACCACAGGCACTCTCGGAGGTCTCGTTTTAGAGGACTAGTTGGCTGAAGCTCCCTCAGGTGGCGCAAGTTCGCGCCTGATTTCAAAATTCGTCAGACGTGGAATGGTCTCTACTGAGTCCAGAAGGCCTTCCGGTGACGAGGCTTTTTCTGCAAACGCTCGAGAGGGAGAATTCCAAGTCGGGTAAACGAGAAGTGTTTAAAAGACGCCGCAAAGCTCGGGGTCAATACAATAAATAAATAAATAAAAATGTTTCTTCCCAACTTTGCCGTCCAGAGGTAATGAAGTTTTCTCTCTGAACCCAACACGCTATAATTAGAATGAGTGACTGATGGGAACAGGTTCCGAGAAAGAGAAAAGTTGGACTTCTTGACGAGACAGGTTTCAAGAACCGCGAAGTCGCTGACCCAGCTTTGCTCCCTGCTTTCGCAATTATCTACATTTTCTTTGATCTTTGCTTGTACGGTTCGCATTACAAGTCATTCGTTCTCGCTAATGATCAATTAGTGTCTTCCTTCGTAATGTTTGCCCATATATATGCAAAAATTGTTGAAATAATTTAGTTACTTTTTCAATTAACGAAATTGTTAGTAGTCGGACTGCTTTCAGGTACCATCCAGAGAGATATCTCCACAATTAGTTGTCGTTGTCCTTGTGTTCTTGGCGCGTACCCAAGAAGGGGTCTAATCAAGTATGCGCGTGATATAAAAACATGAACGTGAGTCGCTTACGTACTAGATTTCGTTTATATAAGCATTTTGTTTTGAGACCGAAAGACCCTAGCAACGTTAGGTCTGAAGAAATCCCAAGTTTGACTCATCTTCTCCCTATTTTCTTCAGTCAAATGTGAAGTATAAATAACGAAGTACCGCCGTGTCGCACAAAAAGAGCAAACCTCTAAAAACGGGTTAACTCTTGCTTACTGAATTACCGGTGTTAAATCTGCCGCAGTTCATTTAGTTCAGATACGTGATAAAAAACAAAAAAACACGGGTCTGACTTTACAAGAGGATAAAACGATAACCCAGCAAACGTGTTTAATGAATGGGTTAAAACAGCGCAAAAGACGAAGGTCGAAGGGCGCTCTTTTCTCCCCTCCTCCTCTGTTTCTCATTGCATCAGTTCGATCTCCGCCGATGTCTGGACGACAATGGTCAAGCAGCGTTGAACGTGTGGTATATAGTACAGTTCGAATGTGGTGGTAATGTTACATTAAAACAAGTAGCCTCCGTATTTTCAATTGCACTGTTGTGATTAATGGCAGCAATATATGGTATGCAGACCATTTAGAGTCAACATTTGAGAATTTAACCGCTCGAAATTTTTTGGTTTTTCTCGTTAGAAAGCTTTTTTAATGGGGTGTTAAACCATGGTGATTGCGGGAAACCGGAAATATGTCGTAATGGTATACACGTGCCAGTAAGATGCACAACCTGCATTTTAAATAATTCCCAACTTTTATGAATTGAGCGTTCCGAAAAGAGCTGCAGGTAATCACCAAGAAAAAAAGTAAATTCACTGTTGGTAGCCTCCAAGTTACCTTTAGCATAGTCGCGTGTCTTTAAGGACTTGGGCATTTTAACTGGACTACATGTCGCAATGTATTAAGGAACGATGACTTATGTCCTGCATGTATTCTAGTTGAAGATACTAGAAGAGAGGCTGATGTTAACGATTAGATCTAGCGCATTGTTCGCTGTGGTAAGTGGTGATTCCTAGAAGGAAGAGTAACTCAATTGACTCAAGCTGAAATCATTACACATTAGCTGTATAAAGTCAGTCGCAGGTTTGATTGAAAACGGGGGACTATGTTGGGATAGTTAAAGTCACCCAAAAGAATGATCAGAACAGAAGGAAAACGTACAAATAATAAGTTTATTGCATCATGAAGACTGGTAACGAAGGAAGGATCATTAGATGGAGAACGATAGCATACGCCCAAAATATTTTTGTTAATGATTCATGTGCAAACAAACCCATGTTATTTCCAATTTGTTACTCAAGCGTACACAAAACGATTCAATGTGACTTGCCATTGCGATTAACCCACCGCCACCAGTTCTTTCGCCTCTATCACAGCGATAAACTTTAAAGCTTTATTCACAACAAAATATTTCGAAATTTTTAACACTATTAGGAGAGCCACGATTCGGTTAAAACCACAATATTAGCACTGGATGAGTCTACAGCAGAACACAAGTCATCCATATGACGCAAAACTTCTTATATTACTAAAAAGTCCTGACAAATGTTTGCTTTTATCAGAACGACCCTCGCACCTCGCGACTTGTTATGATGATGTAGATGTTCGGTTAGTTGTAACAGTTCCTAGGCCTGTATTACCTCTCGTGTGCATATCAGGGGCGGGACCAAGCTCGAAAACCGTATTGTAGTCGCGTTGTACATGTAGCACATTTTGAAGACAAACAGTTTGTTATACCGGAGCTGATACAGGCAATTCGTGGCTTTACCGAATTCGAATAATTTCTTCCTGGCAAAACGGGTAGCTGGAGAAAAATCTTCACCTATATACGTCGTGCTTCCTTTTCAGTTTTAGTCGCGAGTAAAGTACTTTGCCCTTGACCTTAGAGGAAGAAAACTTTATAACTACAGGGCGACATTTGTTAGGATTAAACGGAGGCAATTCGATGTGCGCGCTAAATACAATCTGGAGGAACCGGAAGCCGAAGGGAACAAGAAACGAGCTCGAAAAGATTGAGATAATGAATCTATGGAACCATTCATTAACTCAATTGACAATGTTTGTTTGTTGCCATCATAGTTCAATCTCTGACTGAGATCTAGCTACGTTCTTGTGTCTTGCAATTTAAATTACGACAGCCGCCATTTTTTCCCTTTTAGTACCTCGGGGTAGGAGGCCCCCTTCAAAAGGAGGGCTCGGTTCATTTGAACCATTATGAACCCTGGATAATTCGGCCCTGTGTGTTGGCATCGTCCAGTCCAGAGTACCCGCTAAAGATCGTAGTGACTTAGGGTCAACGAGTATTTTACGGAAAGTTAGACCTATTTAGAGCTTTTACTGCCTGTGTGTGAGTGAGTGTGTGTGTGTGTGGGGGGGGGGCGGGGGGAGGGGGACAGGAAGGGGGAGTGCCCGGCGGTGGTGGCAGAAAAACGACAGGAAGAAGTAAAGATGACTCAATTTCGAGACCTCTTATAATTCTTCCTGTCGTATTTTCATCCTCACCGCAGTCTCGTATGGTGATCTCTACTATGATGAACTTACGTACCAGCTCACTGGGGCCCTCACGTTTAGTTCAGTGTGTTGAAGCGATTAAGCGTTACCAAAGTGGGTTGTAAGGGGGTACCAAAGTAATTATACACATAAATGCTGATATGTAACAGTCATCGTGACGGGCCAAGACAGACTCGATCGCCAGCCTGAGCACATGCGCTTTCCGAAATTCTAAAAAATGTAACGGTAAAATGGTCAAGATGTTATGACCACACAAACGTGCGTTCATGAACTCTATTCGCTCTTCTCGCCTGGAGTTGAAACGTGGTGGCGCCAGTGTGCAAATAGCCCCCCAACCACTTCCGGTTCTGAACTAGACGGCGTGTTTCGCAGTATTTGCGAAATCAAATATACACGCTATCTTCTGGAAATGGCCACTTATAGCACTGTCAAACTTAATTCACTCTTGTAATAAAAAAAATAGTGAGCAAAAAATTGAAAATATACATGAACCGGAAGTGTGCCGAGGCTACCCAATAGATGTCGCCACTGAGTTTGTTGCCGAACAAAAAATGGTGAATAGGGGACCCGCTGTGCCGCAACCGACAGCGGTGGGAATGTGGGATCTGGACTCCTGAGTCATACCCCCCACGCGCACCTCGTGCTTGCACGCGACCACACAATCGAACCAACCGTTCGCGAGAAAAGAAACGACGTCATAAATATTCCCGGCTACGCGGAAACCGCAGCTGATCCGTCGGCCGCCTCCAAATCGTCCATTACGAATCTTCGCGGCAAATTGACGCCGCGCGCCTCACGCAGCGTCAATTTCCCGAGAAGGGAACTATCCAACCGCGACGACGGCGCGAACCGTCACTTTCCTAGGTAACGACAAGGCCGACGGGAAGAAATTTTGACGTCACATGAAGAAGGCCGAGGCGGGGCACGCATTAGACATGAGTGCTCCTTCAGCGTTCGGCTGGGACTCGCCATCAATCAGACGATTCCCAGCCGAACGCTGGCGCAACGTTTTTTGCCAATCAGTAGCCCTGCGTTGGCCTTCTTTAGGTTACGTCACAAATTCAGTCCCGCAGCCTTGCTATATAGGGGGCATCTCCTGGACCGGATGGACCCCGAATGTTTATTTCCTGCGCAGAGCGGCTGATGCAAGAGTGTTCCGATCACGAATCCATTATCATCTCATCAAAAAGAGAGGCACAGCACATCCGGTGACATCCGCGTGCTACTCGAGATCAACTCCGCATAACAGATGCGGCGAGGCACTCGAGGATCTCGATCGCACCGACATTTCTGGTTGCGTATTTTGATTACTCATTAAACTTTAGTTCTCAATATTGACGTACGGCAGAGCGGTGATATCGGCTGGTGTAGAGTAACTATATAGCATCTACAGTTGCTCTAGCGAAGCGGTCACGTGCGCCGAGCTGGATTCGAACATCGTGAGGGAAAGCGACCTTGCAGGCGCCGAATTTTGGGCGGAGCACGTTTCTCGCTTTGCGTTTGCGAAATATACACCCTACACTAAAATTGAATGGCCTGGAATGTCCCTTAACCATTGAACATTATATGTAGCCACAGCTGGATACAGCATAGTAGTGCTCTTTTGTAATGCGAGCGGTGTTTTAAAACAAGTTTACAAAGTCTGGGAAGCAGACAACACGGAAAACGTTCGTGTTTCTCGCGTCTGCTGCGCTCGCGGAGTGATACACCACTAGCACATCCGGGCACCTTGGACCAGACAACAACGCGCTGCTACGGCTTGCGAAGGGACGAGACGACGTTTTCGTCGGCTACTAAGTTCCACCGGGTGCATAAAGAAAAATAGGAAAAAAATGACGGGACAACGGCGCACGCGCGGCGTGTCGTCGTACTATATTTTCTCTGCTCCGCACGCCGCAGCACACCGCCTCACAGGCCAGGACGTCCGCGCCTCCGGTTCTCCTGCAGAAAGTGACGGACGGTCGCTTCCCGTGCTAGCCCTGCCGCAGCTAGGCTACCACGCGCCTCACTCCCACTGAATCACGTGACCATTTCGCTAAATTTAGAGGGAAAACTAAATTGGTGCATAGGTCACGTGACTGTTATTTAGGTCACGTGACGTCAATTTGCCTGCTAAATTGAGTGGGGAAACTGAATCGGTGTGTGGTATGTCACACGATGTCGATTTCCCCGGTTGATTGCGCTGGGAAACTGAACCGATGTATTGGTCACGTGACGTCTATTTCCCGGCTAAATTTAGCGGGGGAAATGCACGGACGGACGGACGGAGAAATTTCTGGAGTTAGGGGGTTTCGCTAGAAAATATTCCAGACAACAATAAATAAATAAATAAATAAATGCTATTTGCTCGCTGGAAAGAATTTACAGTACAGTGGGTTCGTAATGCCTGCGTGCCTTAAATCGAACCTACGCAGCCGCCCTTTCTTATCTCCCTCTCTCTTTTTCTTTCTGTAAAGAAGAGAATAAGAAGAAAACAAACAAGAAAAAGGAATACGCGGCTTTCTGGCAAGCCTCTCGTGAACACGTTTTTGTACTTACTGCTCCGTTGACGGGGCACTGCGCCCTTTCATTCTCGTTCTGCGTTTTGCCCCGGTGTCCTTCAACGTCGGCGCCTGAAAGGAAGTGTGGCCGTGATACGCTGCCCGATTTGCTTCGCTCGTTTTGTTTGTATTTCGTGAGTTCTCTTTGTGGGAGCTTCCGAGAAGAAAACGAGCTTGGAGGTGACTTACCGAGGGGACTCGTGGTGGGTGATCCTACCGCTCGCCTTGTCCACGGGTCCTCCCCGTTCCCCTCTTTCTTTTCTGTTATGCTCTCCTATGAAACTAGCGAAGGAATGGGAAATGGAACGAAGCTCACGAAAGTTTCGTGGCGACCGAGTCGAGTGGGCTAGTGCACACCAGCTCGGAGTACGTGGAGCGAAAGCTCGCGCTGCAGAACCCAGGGATCCTGAGCTCAGTCCCCACCCCGGCCCGTTTCGATCTGGATGAGCATCGTACCGGAGTGCGGTCGTGTATCGCTACTGCGTGGTGCACGTTAAAGACCCCAGGCTAGCGGTTGTACTGCACTGGCTAAATTTATCATCTACAGCTGAGACATCAGACGCCGATTGAGGCCGACCCACTTCGGGCTGTATAAACATACACTCAAAATTATTACGTTGTTAACTATATATACGTATACCCAGCCTCATATTAAAGGCTGGTGGACACAGCGCCGTTTTCTTGCGTTTTCTTACGTATCGTTGCTCTCGAGTTGCATTCAATTATAGTTTGTACATATGGCCGTTGGTAATAGAATTAATCTCAGTGCTTGTTTTGTTTTCTGCTGAGTGCTGTAAAACCTAGGGGCTGGGGTCCCGTCAGAAGACAGTGTTGTCTTCCCTTATCCCAGCCCCCAGACTTCTTTTTGTCTGAAATAAAGACTACAAACATACATACATACATGCATGCATACATACATACATACATACATACATACATACATACATACATACATACATACATACATACATACATACATACATACATACATACATACATACATACATACATACATACATACATACATACACATACATACATACATACATACATACATACATACATACGTACATACGTACGTACGTACATGCGTACGTACGTACGTGCGTGCGTGCGTGCGTGCGTGCGTGCGTGCGTGCGTGCGTGCGTGCGTAGTGCGTGCGTGCGTGCGTAGAGTCGTTTTTTGGATACCAAGACTTTGTAATCCAAACACCGGCGAAACAAGCGCACATCTTCGCACCGCCACCACATGCGGCGCCGGTGCTTGGTGACATCGAATAAATCATTTTCCCGTCTTTAAATACGCGAGAACAACAATGACATTATTAGAGATATGTGGAGATAAGCATAATTGATAAGTAGATTGTATGCACAGCGCCAAAGGCACTTATAGTGGAGAGGAGCGCTTTCAATACGATGATGCTCCTTAGCGATCTTGACGACCCTTTCAAAGATTTGAACGGACCGAAACGGCGACTGGTCATAGTAGCAGAGACAATCACCTTGCGAGGTTTGGTCGCCTGTATGTTAGTATCCGCTCGCGTCCGGCTAGCAGGCAGGGAAGGCAATGGCGCATACTTTCCCAGGATCCAGTGATTTTAAGTGTGAACCAACAGTGTGAACAGGAGGCGCCTCGGTCGGCTGCCGTAGTCAGCGCAGCTGGTGGCCAAAACGGGCAACTCTGGGAAGGCTTGACCACCGAACGATGGGACGCGCGAGCTGGGACGTTTGAGCTCGAAATCGGGTCCAACGATTGCGGCGGCCGCGCGCGCCGTCTTCAGAGTTGCGAAAATCCCGCATAAGATGGCGCCGCCTGTCGAACCAAACTTCGTTGCCCATGAGCCAATCCAGGCAACGCCACAAGTGCATCGTCACGGCGCTCGTCGTCTTTGTCCGTTTTCCTGTTCAATCCAATCACGCATAAAACAGAAAGAGCGGGATCACGGCGCATTTATGCGTGATTGCTTTAGTCGGCGATAGCAAGCGCAGAAAGACGACGACGAGAACTGTGGCGACGAGATGTTTTGGTGGCGCCACCTAGCGGGTTCCCCCTCCTGTGACGGAGCTGGTATATAGATGCGAGCAGACGACGCGCTATGCCAAAGCACGGTGTGGCTATGAATTCGTTCGCATCTATGCCGAGCAAGAACGGTTTATTTATTAAAGAAACGTGTTTGACGTTTTTGTGGGTGATCTTTCTAATGAATGACAGCGCTTCGAAGCTGCGTTTTATATAAAAAATATTGACCGCATCTCCACGTGGTGAATGATGTCGATTGGGGCGAAGCTCTGGTGGTGCTTGTCTGCGTAGACGCTGAGCCGCAGCATGCCGAGCCTTTCGTTCGTTTTCATCCATGTCAGAAAGAGAATGTATGATATGGAACGTGGTTATATACGCATTTGAGCATTTGACCGCAGCGCCCTCTCGTCTATAAACGTTGAGCCAATGCATGCAAAGTTTAACGCGATTATATACGCATTTGACCGCAGCGCCCTCTCCTGTACAGACGTTGAGCAGCTATCATGCAGCGTTTCATCCATGACATCCCCAGCTCTTTACTACCACATCTCAGAGCCCCCTACTCGTCCCGCAGTCGTGGCCGAGTGGTTAAGGCGATGGACTAGAAATCCATTGGTGTCTCTCCGCACAGGTTTGAATCCTGTCGACTGCGCAAACATATTTTTTTCATCATTTTTTATCATTTTTTTATCATTTTGTTTTTGCCCTACACGAGCACGTGAGCTCACGAGCAGGAGCACGAGCACCGGACTCCGGACGGACATACGGACATGGCTAGCCCCTGAGGAGCTTCGCCCCTAAAAAAAAAAGTACTTTAAAATGTTCACAAGCAAGCCTGGAGCTTCATATTACAGCTTGCGCGGCGTGCGTCAGGGCTATTCACAGCGTCTCTGATTTTTTTTTTCGGATCTGTGGAGGTTGTTTTTGGAAAAGGTTTTGCATTCACCAGAGTAAATGATGCGCTGTCTTCTTAGCCGGTGACGTCACAAACAATCATGATGATAGCTAGAGGAGCGCCCCTTCTAGTTCGCGCACGCCGCCAATAGTAACACGTATTTATTGACCGGGAAAGGAACACTTTCGCGGTTCCTCGAAAACTACCATCGATGGACTCCAACAGTGGCGCCGTTCGATATAAACGACTACCCGGCCGTGACGCATCCCCTCGCAAGATCCTGCGTCTCTACGCGAGAAAGTGCATTATGCGTGGATGCCTGTCGTTCGTGGCTGGCTGACACGCATGGAGAGACGCAGCAGCTGCTCATTGCTAACTGCAAGTTTTTTTATTATTATTATTTTTTCTTAGCATATTGTTTCGTCGCACTCCCCTGCACCTCAATAGAACACACTCATCGGCTAAGAGCAGACACTCCGCAATAAAGCGAGCATGAAAAAAAGAAACAAAAAGAAAGGTGCCTTCGTTTTAGTCCACGTTCTGTTCTTCAGCGGCGCACACTGGCGAGAAACAACAAAGTCAAATAATAAACGCGATTCTTCGTGCAGCACGTCGAAAATAAAGGCGAATACATAGCGTGCCACTTGTCGAGGCGCCTCAGTCCTGTTCAGGGCAGGAAATTTGGAGAGTTCGTAAGCCCGACAAAGCGCAGCTGGTGTACGTACGCTCCAGCGAAGAATGAATTCGGACCACCTGGAGGTTTTTCGACGTGCAAACCGAAATCTCGTGTACGCGGCACCAACACCGTGTAATAAAATCAGCCTCCGTCAGACTTTGGGCGCCATGACCGAGACTCGAACACGATGACAGTTTGGGGGTTGGTATAGGGTAGCACACCCTACATGCCTTGCGGAGCCAAGAACACTTTTAAACGCGCTAACGTTTAAAGTCTTCGATAACACGTGGCTTCGAGTCTCGTTCGCGTGCACTTGACGTCGCCAGTATAGTTTTGACAGCACTGCTGAAACCACGCAAGTCACGCTGCTTTAGAATGTTTTTGCTACCATAAAGCCTCGTGCTCGTGCCCTTTGTAACACTGTACGAATCTCGTAAAGGCTAGCTCGCGCATTTGATTTAGTCTGCGATAGACTACACTACCACCCAGTGGCGTCACGAGGGTCAGCGGCACCCGGGGCAGTAGCCCGCCGCGACCCCCCCCCCCCCTCCTCCGCTCTCGCGTGGCCCGCCGCGACTCCCCCCCCCCCCCGCTCTCGTGGCCCGCCGCGACACCCCCCCAAGCTCTGCAGCCCTGCGACCGGTCCGCCCCGCCTCCCCCCCCTTGTGACGCCACTGTTACCACCGCTTGTAACGGCTCTCGACGAGCCTAACACCCGGGCGCCATCTATCGGACAAAGCCCCGGAACGCTTCACATCTGCGTATATTTTACGTATCATTCCTTCACCGTGCGATCGAAATAATTCTGACAATGCTCCTATAAGAGTCCGTTTCTCACCGGTAGTGTATAGATTTGATCTCGCAAATATACCGCAAAACCTTCGGTTTAAGGGTACGGAAATCGAGTTCCAGGGGTGCCCGATAGACGACGCCAGTGTGCCAGCGTCTGCTCTCGTCGTGATTCACGTGTGGTGGTAGTGCAGTCGATCACAGTCAAACGCAAATATGTGAACGAGCCTTAAGACGCCCTTTTGGTCCTACAGCGGATGCGCTGCATAAAATAGCGGCTTTTAGTGGACCGCATATACGCCGACAGAGCTTCGCTTTGCCAGCGAGAGCTGGCCGGCCGTCACTTCGAAGCATGTACTGAGCAGGCTCCTGCAGGGCCCGCCATCCGCAGCGTACGGTTCAACGAAATATTTCTAATAAACTCGAAGAAGCGATCCCTCAGTACATTTATTTCGCTAAGAGGTGGGCGCCTCTTTATACACGGCCGGAAACTTAGTAAACAGTGAGCGGAATGATATGCGTAAGCTGCTACGATAGAAAGATAAAAAAAGCACTTGCACGAACTTACATTGACGTACATAAATCCAAAATGAATAGTTTCTTTATTTCACGACACACAACATGAGATACAACATTTCCACGAAAACCTAGAAACTCCTCTCAGTGAGACTTCTGGTGTTGAAAACTGCGCTCGCCAAACTACGGACATCCACATTCAAGCTACTAACTGCGAGTCGCAAAACATTGTGGAGGTTCTCGTCAGTCATTCGTGAGCGCAAGTTGGATTTTATGCACTTCATTCGTGAAAAAGTCTGCTCGCAGACATATGTGCTCCCGAACACTGTAATCATGGTGGCTGCGAGTTTCTTAAGATTCATGAACGTAAAATCCGCAAGGCCAGCATAAAATGTAACAAGGTCGTTTGCTGCAAATGCGCTCTTCAAATTATTATCTCTTTGCAGATCGGCCAGCTCTATCTGGTAACACTCTCGAACCTGGCTAAGATCTGCCTTAAATGAATTTTGAAATAAACAAATGTCTCTCGACAGGCAACGGGCAGAGAATTAGTCCACTTTATCTCTTTTTTTTTTTCTTTTTAAGCTGACCGCGTTTGGGGGGGGGGGGGAGGGGGGCGCTGGGGGCTGGGGGCCGGATGATACTGCCTCGCGGGCCGGGTCCGGCCCGCGGGCCGCTGGTTGCCGACCACTGACCTAGCCGATAGTCGTTACAATGTTTCGTTCAATTGGAGTCTGCACACGGGCTGGCAGTCTCTTCACTATAAGACCATCGAATTCGAATTAACTTTTATCTTTTTTGTTGTGTGTATGCTTTTTCGCGCTCGAGCAAGGACGACATGTGAGACCTGAAGTGCCCTGTGAAGAGTTCTGCGCAGAGCTTTCCTCCGGGAGAAGCGGAGCAAAGGTGCCTTCCTTGCCAAAGGAAGGCGTGTAAATGAAGGGGAGCCATTTGTGTTCACGAATGCACTTTTCTTGAGACCGTGTAGAATCGCAATGATCGTACACGTCGTTCGTATCTTTACTCATCGCAAAAAGTTTTACAGCAAGATAGGTCAACCGTCAAAGTCAACAAAACTCTCCCCTCTCCACCCCTTTCAAACAAGAATATGTGAGAAAGCAGTTGCACTGTAGTTCGATGTAGTGGTGATTAAACGTGTGCGACTGACATTTATGTTGCATGTCGAAATATCCCTAATTGTTCAAGCTTCATTCTCAATCTTTCATTTCGGTGCACCGAATGGTACCGTTAGAAATTCACTTTTTGGATGGACATCTGTGCCGGGAGTTGCAGCCCTAGGAGCAAGGGAAGCGTATTTCCTTGTGACTCCGGACACTCAAAAACTGGTAAAGGAAAAGGATCACGGTTGGGGGTGCCTGCGGGAGTGCATTGGTTAACTCGTGCCCACACCGAATGTTGCGAATGTTGACTATACATGTTTTCCACAAGGGCGCATTCATCTTGAATGTCGTCACTTCTGGTATGCGGTAAAACATTGTTTTGATCTCTCCGCGCCGCTGCGGGAGGTGTTTACGAAAAAGGCGTGATTGTCACACATTCTTGTTTTGCCTCACCTATATTTTCGTCGCATTATTCCGAGTTGAATTGTGTTATTATTTTTTTATTTCGTCCCGCATACCAGATACGGAACCCACGTGACTCAAGAACGACCGGAAACAGAAAACGTCCATTTCAGGTTTCGCCTTACGTCCGGAGGCAGCGGACGCTACGAGCTATCTCTGGCCAATCCCGCTCTGTTGACGTAGCCCGGCCGTGATACGCTTTCCGCGCGTCGCTGTGCCACTTCCCAAGGTCACGTGACACTTACGCGGCGTTGATTGGCTCCGATGGCTCGTAATCATCCGCTACGCTCCGGACGCAAGGTGAAACGGAGTACAGGTTTGTTAATCAGGCAACAAGGTTCACGGACGGAGGCTATCCAGATAGCTTACTGGCAGGAGTGGCCGGAAGGCCTGTTAAAGGGCTGGCTCCGCTCAATTCCGAGAGACTTCAGGATGTATCGAGTGATTTCGAATCAAAAAGCCCTACTAAAAGACACTATTAGTCATTTGCTTCGCGAAAAATGGGATATATATTTTAAATCTAATTTTTAAGCACGAGCGGAAATCGAAACCGAGAACTTCGGCGCCGTCCGGCGACGTTGGCCTCGGGCCGTGAAGTACATGGCCCATCACGGCGGTTCGAGAATGTCACGTGATCCTCCGGCCGAGACGACGGGCGGGTTGGGGGCGGGCGTGTGGCAGGCGCGAGTGTCGTCTGCTCTGCACCGCACTCTTCGCCACGGCGCGGTGTCTACGGCGTTCGACGTCTGCACAACTGCGGCATAAGTCTGCGCACGTGGTGTCTCATAGTGTGGACGAAACTCCGAGAGGACAATAATCGCAAATGGGTGAAGATCGACGACAGTGGTTGGGTGACGCGAAAGTACAAGCGCGGTAACGGCGGGACCAATGGCGAGAGCTGCCGGTCTGCTCCCAAGAAGCGAACTGCGCAGGCGCGTACGCCAATCCACGTGGACACCGCTGAGCGCAGCAGAGGCAACGTCGCTGACGTCATGCGCTCCGCACGATCAGGAGAACTAAAAACAAGCAAAAGGGGGCTCACGGAGATGACGTTGCAGCTCGTATGTTGGCAGCCGCCCATGCCCGTAGCCTTGGCTGCGCTGTTGGTTGCGCCTGAATTCGCCCGCTCGAGTCAGCCGATTTCGGCAACTTGGCGAGTTGCAAAGTTTGCCGGACCGTTTAAGAAACATTTAGACAGAACTGCGTCGTAATATTTGGCGTGTGGTCTTCCTGAGCGATGCTGAAAGGACTGCATTGTTTTTCAAAACCAAAATGAAGCGAGTTGCCCTTTAGAGGTGTACTCGGCGATTTCGTCATGGTCCCCGATTTGCTTGAAATTTTGCTAAACTCGCCAAACAACATCGCTAAAATAGAATCCCAAATATTAGGTCAAAATATTATTTTTTCGCAAAGTTATTGAATTTTCAATTTTGGTCCTCACCGTGTTTTTCAAACTGAAAGTCTCTACTGGCAACAACGAAAAAGTGACGTCAGTGGAAGGCATGGGTTCACTCTTTGGACTGTAGAATTTGTTCCCAACTGATTGGAAGCAGTTTCATGGTGTCAAATGAATGCTTTGGAAGCTCGCTCCAGTACCCCCGCACCTGCACGGAACAAATGATTGGCATATTCTATTTTTTAGACTGCTTCCTCGACTGGCAAGCCTGCCCGCCACTGACGTCACGGCACTAAAAAGTGCGGGAATATTTGAATGTTGGTTTTTGCATCATTTTCATTTGCCGATTTCACAATAACTATTATGAATTTCGCGATACTAAATAGCATACCGGAAACGGTAAAGGCCGGGGAGTCACAAAATATAGTTAGTTGAGGTAGCTCGAAAAATCGCCGGAGTACCCTTTAAAGGAGCTTAGAGCCCCTTAGCAAGGTGGCCTAGAAAAGCCTAAAAGGAGACCTATGGGTCTCCTTTTAGGCTTCTTTCTTTTTAGGCTGTTTATACATATGTATAAACAGCTAAAAAAATGGCGCAAGGTCAT
Organism: Ixodes ricinus; assembly: GCA_037355805.1. Classification (NCBI taxonomy): domain Eukaryota; kingdom Metazoa; phylum Arthropoda; class Arachnida; order Ixodida; family Ixodidae; genus Ixodes; species Ixodes ricinus. Next base: position 181,170 of record JAZHYW010046273.1, on the reverse strand, counting down.
GGTGTGCCAGTGGTTTTCCCGGCGCCTGCCTATGCGCTAAAATCGACAGGGGGAGCTAGTTAGTTTGTATGTGAAAAACAAACAAACACAGGGTAATGTACGTGCCGTGTGCTGTCGGTATAGTTTACAACATTAAACTGTCCTGCGAGAAAGTATACGTAGGGAAAACCGGCAGATGTGTTAATGAGAGGTCAAGAGAACATGCTCTATCCCGGGCACGTATCCACGAAAGGGGGAGGGGCGCCGTGGGCCCCCCTCCCCCCCCCCGCGAATCTTCCATTTTGCTGAGACCCCTCTCCCCCCTCTGCCTCATATAAGCATTTTGCCAAGGACGCCCCCCCCCCCCGCCCCTTCCCCGAAACAAAATCCTCAGCTACGTGCCTACTCTATCCATCAGATCATCGCCATCAGGCAACTTAGCGTGAAACTGTGACAGGCGCGATTGTAACCCCATATAGATAAAACAACAATATTTGAAGACGTCGCTGTCAAATATAAATTTGAAGAGGCATATTTTTTATTTTTAGGCACACAGACCTGTGTCAGTGCGGCGTTGATCGCATTACTTTGAATGGGTTTGAGAGGGCCGCAAACATCAGCACTTCTTCGAAAGGTAGTCCTCCTTTATCATCCCTCTTCCTTCCTACGACGCAAATTTCTCACGTTCATGCCTATTCCATAAGCTTTATTTCCATAATCTCATCATGATTCTTCCATTTGCGCTTGATCACGCGTTGATCATCAGCATAAAGTTGAGTCCCAAAGCTCATTAACAACGACATTTCACTCATCCTTACTTCCTCGTAGAGCACAAGAATGGAGCGCACTCTCCCGTTCTGATTGCTACCATCCACCTACTAATCCTAACTTGTTTCAAAATGGTCTCACTAACCATTTCTTGCGATATAGTATATGACTTGCGGGGGATCGATGGAGCGAGAGCTCTCACTGAAGAACCCAAGAATCTGGGTTCTGCGCTGCAGGGATCTGGGGTTGCTGACTGAACCCAGGGGATCCTGCGTTCAATAACCACACCTGTCTATTTCGATCTGACCGGCATAGTACCGTCGTTCGGTTGTGCTCTCACGAGTCACTACTTTGTGATTTCTCATCTACAGCGTAAATCAGTGTCAATCATCACACTTCAAAAGGCCGGCCGACCTTACGCTGTCTAAACACGAACGTCTAATTTTATTTTCCTATGACTCGATCTGATTGTTGGTTGTTATATTATTAATAATGTTATTTGTGATGGTTTCCCTACATACTTTTTTTGTATCTGCTCTTTTTTTTGGTTTCTGAAGGTATATCTAATGAATATACAAATAAATACATGTACATCCACATGTGGTTCTACCTAGCTGTCGGCCACGGCCGCACGTGGTGCGCATTCGAGCCAACCCGGCAGGGAAAAACAACGCCCGACCCGAGCGGACGGCGTCGACCGGACATTGCAGCAGGGTGTCCCTCCCGACCATCGCAAAGAGGGTCAGAGATCAGCCAGAGGAGCAGTGACCCCATCGGGCCATGCCCTACCCTGAGCTGGCCCTCTCCGTGCGCTAGGTGTGGTTGTGGGGTCCACCCCTAGTAGGCCCTGGATCACCTTGAAGCGCCGCTGCTTCCACGCACAACCGGGGGCTTTTGTTCGCCGCTTCCTCGCCTTCTTTGTCGTCTCCCTCGCCCCTCTGGTCGTCCTTGGCTAGTCCTCCTTCTGGAAAACTGGTCGACTTGCTTTGCACTCTCTCCCGTCCCTCATTATAACTCTCTCTCTCCTTCTACATCGCTTTTTGGCAAACGGAACCCCCGTCCTGCACAATAGGTCTCGGGGGGGACTAGGGAGGACATTCAAAGCCGGCTGCACTTTGCTCTCTCTCCGAAGCTGCTGCTGTGTTCCGGAGAGCATTGAAGCTTTTCTCAAGTTGGCCTGATGATCTTTCTGGAGGGGTCCTCCTGCTCTGCTTGTTTTCTTCTTGTCGTCTGCTCACAACAGCCCGCATGGATTGTGCCATTACTTTTTACTTGTTTGTTTTGTTTTCTTTATGTCGGGGAGGGGTTTGGGGAGCAAGGTGGATTGGCGCGTCTCCACGGGGCATGTATGCATGAATGGATGGACGGACGGATGAATGCTTCTACTGCGTGTCCGGCTGGATGAGATGGAGCAGAGGCTGTGGTTATGGCCGCCGCTTTCAGTGGAGGAGGCACACGGCGACATTCTCTGGGTCGTTCCTCTGAAGCATCTTTTTTCTCTTTTGCTTTTGCAGAAGATGGAAGGACGAAATGAAAAGGACCTGCTAGAGCAAGAAAAAAAAAAGCGTTTGAGAGGAATCTTTTATAGCGTCGGCTTCACAGGGACCAGCGATTCTGTGCCAAAGTGTGTCTTTGGAGGCTATTTCGAAGATGTCATCTTCCACCTGCTTTTCGGTGCTTGCGGCTTTATCCTTCTGGGCGCACTTTTCTGGCTTCTTTTGCATCCTTCTAGAGTTACCGCGTCAAGCGGTGGCACAGACTATTTTGATCGGTTGGCTCATGTGTACATTTCCCGTCACCAATGCCGGAACACAGCAAGTAGTGGAAGCCCGACAAATTCCCATTTTCATCATAGATATACTCAGGATACATAACAAATATCGTTTACGAAAAACAAAATACAAACCAAATACTGCAGTGAACGCTTCCCTCGTAAAAATGTTAATTTTACTTTGTCACGTAAAAAAAAAAATTGCTTTTTTCTTACTGCATGATGTGGCATGGTAGTTTCCTAGTTTAATGATTTATTGGAGGAAACAGCTGGGTGAGAGGCAGCGTTAGAAGTCGTCGGTTTTCCACTGGCATCGAGCTTATTTTGTGCCAGATACTGGGAATGGGGTTGGCTAGGCTAAGAAAACTCCATTGCTGGCCCAATCACGTAAATTTTCAGTGATTACCCAGTAATCATTGCTGGGAAGACTAGAAAATTTACGTGATAAGCAGTGAAAAAAGAAGTATGATATAAAATTGAGTCAATTTTATATCATACTTCTTTTTTCACTGCTGTCCGTGAATTCTAAGAATATGTCATGTACAAACATCAACGTCAACATACGTTACTTTTGCCACCCTGCCCAAGCCAGGGATGTACATTGTAATTACTTGGGCTGCAGTTATAAGACTTTGCAAAAGAAACGACAACAACAAACAACCCTACATGTTACAAAGAGGAATTTTCCAGGAGGTCGTCTGCTAAGATAAGCTCAGACATAAAAAAAAAAAAATAACTGCTCTTATTTTAACGCACTTCCGGCCCCACTGTTCTATACTGCAGGTCGCCCTGGAGCCAGCCAGTCTACAGGAAGTGACCCTTGTGGTTGCTCGCCTTTTCCGTCAGCTCAAGGAAAGAGAAACTCAGCATAGTAGGATCTTTATTTTTGCTCAAGACCATCCAGCCACCAACACCCTCCCCCCCCCCCCCCCAAACACACACACACACACAAAACAAACAAAAGGAATTTGAAGTACAGATACGTTCCTCCATAGTGTTCACAGGGTAGTGGCTGTTCGCCAGTACAAACACGCTCCGAGGTCTGGCTTGATGGAATGAAGCTTTGGTTAGCTGCTAAAGCCAACTCGGACTACCATTCTAGCGAAAGTGAAGATCTGCTGGGTGACTTCAGATCTTCGTACGGTACGCTGCAGACATCAAGTACACTATAAGAAAAAGTGGCAACCATGCTTTGTTGACTTAGAGAGAGTTGGAGAGCTCGCGTAACAAGGATATTACAGGTGCACGCATCCACCACTCCGACAAGAGGAGCATAGCGCGCGAGAGTCGAGACGCGCGAACACGGCCGATGACATTGACCGGAGCCCGAGGACAGCTTTTTGACGCCAAGAAGCCTGTCCTGTTTAGACATGTGCATAATCCAGGTGAATGTGGACACTGGACCAATTCACGGAACGACAAACCTACCGCTTGCAAGCGAACTGTTTCGCGAGAGGAATTTACTGTTGCACGGCGCGGGGCTAATACTTCTAACGGAGAACGTTATAGCATTCGTACGGAGGAAGCTACCGAAATAGGCGTATCAATTTGAAATGAACAAATCCGGCGAGCTGTCAACTCGTCCTCCAGAGAGAAAGAAGCTCCAGACCCAGACATTCTACGAAATAAATTGCGTCGAATATACCTGGTTTGTATATGCGATACGTAGAGTTCCTTAGTGTCCGTGGGTATACATACAGGGTTCCGGAAGAAATGTCCCCGGAAGAAACGTTCCCGGAAAACAATTTCCCCGGAAAAAAAGTCAGCGGAGACTATGCCCGGGTGGAAAGTAGGACAAAATGTCCCCAAAGGGACATTTTTTTCCTCTTTTTCCTGGGTTTTCCCTGATTCTCATGGCCTTCGGGCGGTCCTGTCATTGTCCGGTCACAAATGACCTGAGTCCACACTCGTCGAAATGCAACGCCGTCTTCACAACCTCTGCGAAAGGTACGCCGCTGGGGCAATCGGAATTGAAGATTTCATGTGTGCCGTCGGCCGTACGATCCGCTTTTGACTTTTGTGTACGAATCTAGAGTGTGTCATTTCATTTCTGATTTTGTAGCATTGCATCTCAACTGTTTTTGTTTGTTTTTGATTGTGAAATAAACATTTATAACACTTCTAGCCAAAACCAAATTATTGTGTTTGGGGAAATTTGAGAGGTACTTGTGTAGCCATTTCCAAATAGGTAAAAAGCGCGACACTGTTAACAATCGTACAAGCGATCGCTAGATTTTTTTACAATCTTTTTCTCATAGAAACGAAAGGCTAATTCATCGAAGTTATCATAGGTACTGAATGAGCTCATTTGGGGATATAATGCAGACGGTAAAATATCGTTCTCACTAAAATACTCTTTCTAAGTAAAATGTGAAAATGCGCCGATGTCGTGTTCGCGCAAACAGTGTCGCGATGTGCACGAGGGAATCGTATATTTCCTTATTTGTTGGGGCCGTTTTTTTCTACTTGCCACAGAGGTGCCTTTATACAGCGGAGCTGTTAGGGCTAGTTTCCCAGGATCTTGTCCGTCCTCAAGTGACCCTGATGACACAGAACTCTGGACAGCTACCGCCATCTATGACATGAGTGACGGCGGCAACCTTTTCGAGCCTTTCCACTCTGGCTTGCCGACTTGCTTCCTTCTTCACCAGAGTGGAAAGGCTGAAAGTTTTCCCAACGGACATATGACCGGACCGCCCGAAGGCCATGAGGATCAGGGAAACCCAGAGACAGAACATCTTTTGGGAAATTTTTTCCTACTTCCCACCTGGGCCCTTTTTTGCCGGGGACATTTTTTCCTACACCCGTTTCCCCGGTAATTGAAATTGGGGGGGGGAGGGGGGCATTGAGATAGAGGAGTCGTTGCGAGATTAAGGGGTTCCTTGCAGGAAAACAAAGGGGGTGTACACCCCCTCTAGGGGGTGTGTAGGGAAATCACTGTCAAGCAGTATGTATACCAGGCACGTAGCCAGGATTTTGTTTCGGGGGGGGGGGGGGGCGCCCATCACAAAATGCTGTATGAGGGTGAGGGGAGAAAGGAGGCCCCAGCAAAATGGAAGATTTCGGGAAGGGGGGCCGGGCCCATAGGGGGGCTGGGGGACGGCCAGCCCCCCCTGGCTACGGGGGGGGGCGGACCTCCTGGCTACGTTTTCCTGACGTATACATGGGTGTAGGAAACACCCTACACACCTCCTAAGGTGGTGTACACCCCCTTTGTTTTCCTGAAGGCACCCCTTTAATTCGCAACGACTCCTCTATCTCAATGACACCCCCCCCCCCTCCCCATTTCAATTCCTGGGGAAACCCCTGCCGCTTGCCTTAAAATTCCAGTTCGATGGTGCAAAATTGAAGCAATCAAGGCACCCCTCGGTCGCGACAGGTGAGGCACCTACACAGCTCACACTGACCTCTCTTCGCTTGCGAGCCTGGTTGCTTAGTTGCCTTGAGCAGAGTAGCACTTTGGAACAGGCAATTGGTAGGAATAACCACTAGCACGTCGGAAGGACGCCAAGCGCAACTTCTGCACCGCACCTCGAAACAGGCAATTAGTAGGAATAACCAATAAAAACATAAAAGAAGCAAAACAGAAATGATTATTTACGCGGCCGCGTGGAGCAGACAGCGTGTGCCTGCACTAAAGTGCCTGCTTTGGAAAGCGTGGTATTGTGTCGCCATCTCTCGTTGGTTTGTCAAACTACTGGCTTCACTCGGCGCGCTTCCTGCTCTCCCATATGTTATAGGCGGTCTCGTTTGAATTCAAATTCTGAGGAGTGCAGCTTGAAATTTGAACTTAGCTTCTTGACAGAGCGTATCGTCATATAATAATGCATATCCCTTGAAGAAAGACATTTATGAGGATATGAATTTACTGGCTTAGTTTAGATGAGAAATTCTTCGGAAGAGGGGGAAGAGGGCATGGTTCAGCCGTCCGTCGTGTGTCCGCCTTTCTTTATTATATGAGGATGGCTAGTTGGGCTAGTTGGTTTTGCATCATGGTGTAATACGCCAAAACAACAAGGACGAAAACGAAGAGAGAACTAGACAGGACGCGTTTCTGATGAACATTCTCAATCTGAAGAGGGACACTGGGCAGGGGGGGGTTAGACCATATCTTTGGTGTTCTGCCAAGTGTGCCTGCTTTTATATTTTTAAAATTCTGTCATCGAAATAAACCATTCAGTTGAAAGTTACGCCGCGTCCCTGTCTAGTTCTCTCTTCGTTTCCGATCGTTGTTGTTTTGGCGTATTACACCTGTTCTTTATTATTTTTCAACCTACGTGCTTACCACGTAAGAGTCGTTGTGGTAAGACACGAGTAATGCGCGTCACCAGCAGCAGGTGCAAGGTGAGAACCAGAGCCGCGTGCGGCTCTGGTTCTCACCTTGGACCTGCTGCTACTCCTCGCTGAGCGCATAAGTCGTGTACGTGCAACGTATGGACCCACCCGGTCCACCTGGCAACAGTCTACCCGTATTGTCGCTAAGCTAAGCCTTACGGAGAATATGGCGCTCGCCGGTCCCGATCTGCTTCCTGGCTCCTCCTGCTTGTAGTCTCTGGTGATGTCAGCCTGAACCCTGGACCGCCCACATGACCTGCTTGCCCCCGCTGCCTGTGGCGTAGCGAGGGGGGGGTGTTGAAGAATCGAAACACCCCCGAAATTTTAATGTTTTTCTCTTTCCCCCTTTCCCCTTTCCGGTGTCAGATTTTTTTGTGTGTGCTTTGTTGTTTTTGTGAAAGGCAATAAAAATCATGTGTTTGTCTTTCTGTTCGACAACCCACTGCGGCGAGGGGCCGGGCCCCAACATTCCAGAGCAAAACGAAGATGACGACACTGTCCGAGGACTGCGTGAAAAAGCAAGTCCGGCTCCGGCTCTCCGAAGAGCTCTCGCCAAACTCGGCCGTGTAACCGGAGCCTTTCATCAGGCTCGCAGATTCGAATGGCTCAGCTCCCGACGTCACAAAGCCGCGAAATCCTGACCTCGAACAACGCTGGCTTCACCTCGGCGAATGCAGGCGGCTTGACAAAAGTCTCCTAACACTTTAAGTTTCAAGGACTCGATGACAATTTCATGGCAGCAAACCCTACAATGAAAACAGGACCACGGAATAACGAACAGCTTAGCGTTTTTTTTTCCCTTGTTTTCATGCGTTTTCCTTTTTGAGGATTTATTAGCCTGCACCCCTTTATTTTCAATAACGCACCAACCCAAACGCAAAAAAAATACCTCTTTAATAAAATTTAAAAAAAGAAGGAAGATGCGAGAGTGAACAGTGGCAGCATATACCGGGGAAGTAACTTTGGTTTCAAAGCATACCTAGTTGACTTCTTTAATCGCTGCAGTGGGTAATGTTTATAACCTTCCGTTCAGCACGTGAGTCGTGAAAGTAATGAGTTCAATAGCCAAGCTGTCGCTTGATGCTTTTTTACAAGAATAATTATTGACCTACAACTTCAAGCGTCGTCATCATGTCACCAACAGAGTCGGCGCATTTACATCTGGCAGCATCGTCCTCCTAGGCTGTGGGAAAAGCTCCAACCTGTGCGTAGCATTCGTTTCGTCAAATAAATTGCCCCGGGAAGTTCTAGTTTGGACACAGATGTGGAAGGACCGCACCACTTAGCGCGTCTCAGCGGTACAGACAACTTGCCTTTGCCCGGAGGCCTTGCATCCTAATGTAAACCGCCTCCTGAAGATCCTGGCCACCATGCCCGTTAGCACCACTGAAACGGAACGTTCGTTCTCGAGACTCCGAAGACTCAAGTCATACCTGAGAGCTTCAACGTCCCAGAAGCGCTTGATATGGGGTTTCGCTTCTGAACATTCACCGGTATATCCAAGTCAGCCCCTGAAGTGTCCTCTCGTTCTTTTTTTCCATCGGCCGACGGCGGCTTCCGCTAAATATTTAGACATTACAAAAAAAAAAGAATAGAAACTGGTAATTTTTTTTCCCTTTTCTCGTAAAACGACATTGAAGAGCGGAAAGAACTCAAAGCGTGATCATAGCACAATCATTTCTGAAAAAATGTGATCCGCGCAGGAACAATGAGCGTGACGCTTCACTGGCTCATTGCCCCAGTGCACATTGCAGTTTTTATGTTTAATCGTATTCTAAACTTCTAGTTTTGTTTTAGTCATTGGATACCCGAGTGTTCCGCAGAGAAGTGTAGTACGCACCGGAATATTTTGTGGGCCTCTCTGGACTTTTTTGTTCAAAGCCCTATATTATATTTTATGATTGTGTGTTTTCGTTGTTCGCCATTAAAGTTTCCGTCCCTGAAAGATTGAACGAACGACATGTGGCAAAAAGGTAGATTTTTTTTTGTTCTAAGAAACAGGAAAATAGTAATTCAAATTGTGTTTGTGCAAATTAACTTCCTCTCTAGTTTTTTTGTTTTTTTTTGCATTTTGACCGGTTTGATTAGAGGAAAACAACCCCTGAAAAAATTTCCTGGCTGCGCCACTGCCCGCTGTGAGCGTGCTGTGTACTATCATGTGGCTGCGCTCCAGTGCGATGGGTTCGACCGCGGGCTGCACCGATCGTGTGAAAGAGTCGCCCTCGGCATATATCGCCGCCTGCCCGTGTCGTCCTCGCCTTGTCTCTGCGCGCCGTGCCAACTTCCTGCATTCGACAACTCGATTTTGTTGGAGATGACGTGCTTTCTGCAGCCTCACGGGTCAGCCTTCCACCCCTGGTTTCCCTCAGTGCTCGGCAGATAAACATCCCATGATCTGGTTCTCGAATGCACGATCTATCCTGAACAAGATATCCGAGCTTCAGACTGTGATGGCATGTATGCCAAACACCCTCTTCGCCCTTTGTGAGACCTGGCTAAATGAATCAAATCACGACGGTCAGCTCATCCATCTTGGGCACGTGTCTTATGTATGCAGCGACTGTAAAATGTTTATGCAGCCCGACGCTCTACACTAGCGAGTCTGGCTCGGAGTAAGGCAGGATTGGAGAGCCAGATGGCAGAACAGTAATCCAGCATGGGTAATACTGGGGCTGTCTAGAGTTGTCGAAGCGCATTGGGGCATGCATGTCCAGAGGTTGTGCGGATTACAAAACCAAGCATGCAACGCGACTTGATGAGAGTTCGGTGGACGTGTCCTGTGAGCGACTAGTCGCGCATCGAGCTCAACACCAAGCACAGTCGTTGAGGTTTTCCCGATCCCCAAGACTGAGTGCGGGTGCTTAAAGGGACGACAGAGCACAGTAAATGTCATTGCAAAGGACGTGTCGGCATTGACAGCCAGGTTATTGTGTTCCTCAGCCCAGCGATGACAGATGTCGAGGTCGGCCTGGAGGGAGACATTGTCTGCGGGGCTGTAAATGGGCTAAAGCAGGGTCAAGTCGTCAGCATACAACAGAGGAAGCAGCTGAGGTTCTTGGTCATGCTGTCAATGTAGATCGTGAGAACCGTCGGGCCGTGGACACTTCTCTGGGCTACCCCAGCAAGGACAGCTGTGCTTGCAGATGATGCACCATGGTCGTTGGGTCCTGTTGCTGATGAAGAGCCCGAGCCATGGCAGTGTAGCACCAGTGATGCCCTTGATCTCAACACTGCTAAGTAGGGCAGGGTGTGGCAGTCGGTCAAAGGCACGAGAGAGGCACGAGAGAGCTGGACGAGCTCGCTAGGAGTACGTTGGTCGAGGTGGGCGTTGACTGTGTATACAAGTGCTCCCGGAGCAGTCTCAAGACTGCGGTTTCGGCGAAAACCGCACCTCGGCAAGGGCACAACAGTCTTGTGCTCCTCAAGGTGGGCGTGAATCTTGGTGCGACAGATGATGGAGGTGGAGGCGATGGGCCGATAGGACGACACCAGTTCCACACGGGCACCATGGCCCTAGTGAAAAGGTGTGATATATGCAATCTTCCATGCGTCAGGAGTCACACTCAGGTCTAGAATTTTTTGGAACATAGGGCAGAGGAAATTAGATATATGAAGGGAGCTGTGGATTTGAAGATCAAAGGGTGAATAAGTACTTTCAGGACCAGGACCTTGGAACGAATTGCTGTAGAAAACAGCTTCTAAAACGTCATCAACAGTTATGTGCAGAGTGAGGCAGTCTCGGAGAGGTGGGTGCGATAGACGGAATAACGTCCTCTGCGGGCCTGGGAATGGCGCAGGGTGGGGCTGGACCAGCTGCCCACACGGATGAGGAGTGGTGTCTGAACGCTTCAGCGAGAAGAGGTGGAGAGGAGGCCGAGTCACTACTGATGAGAAAAGAATGGCACTTGGACTGCTTTCACTGAAAATGCATGTAGGCCCAGAAAGCTTCGGCTCCTTGGTCGCTCTTATGGCAATGTCTTCAACAAAGCATTTGTGGGCGTTACGGATTTGCTTCCTGACTTCCCGGTGGTTGCTTGGCAGCCAGGATGTCATCATGAGAGCGGCTTTTCTTGGCGCGGCGAAACAGCTTGTCCTTTCACTTGCACAGGAGAATAGTATTCCGAGTGATCTACGGAGCGTGCTTTTTGCGACAGTAGCGTTTAAGAGGGACGCTGTCGGACGCTAGGGAGCACATCAGAGACGTGAAGAGGCCGTACATGTTATTTACATCAGGTTCAGACAGTACATTATTTCAATACGTGAGGGAAACAAGTCGATACAGATAACCAGAGTCAAATTTGCTGTAGGAATGAACAAGCCTGGGGGGCACGACTCGGGAGAGTTGTAAAAGTAGTGAGGTGTATGGTGCGGTGGTCAGATGAACTCAGGCCGGCTGTAACGGCGCACTCTTGAACGAGTGTGGGGTCCAGTGCGAAGCAGTGGTCAAGAGTACGATGCAACACCAGCTGGGGAAGTAAGAGGGCTGGGTGCACAGCTGAGTGAAGCTGATTGATTCCACAAATTGAAGGAAAGAGTCCGATGCAGGGTCCTGCAGGATCGGATTGAGGGTCGTTCCAGTCAATTTGCGCGTCGAAATCTCCGAGGACGTCAACGTTGTGGAATTGTGCTTTGCATGGAAACAAGTTCAAACGAAGAAAGGAGGAGGCTGTAAAAGTCACTTCGCCGGGCAGGTGGGCAGTATAGGCGCAGACCACAAGGTATCTCCGCTGCCTGATAGTGATTTCGATGAACAGCGATTCCAGGTCTGCCATTTCAAATTCCTGGCGCCGGAGACAATAGTGCGAGCTTGGAACTGCACCGCCACGGGAAGACGTGTGATACCTGCGAAACGCCGTGTACCGTGCTCCTCTCGTACGCACAAATCACGACCGACAGCCTGATGCGATGTGTTCTTCATGGCAGTCGCTTATATCAAGGATGCAGACCGCCACGGTCCGCCTGCTATGCCAACTCCAAGCACCTTGGGTACCAGACCCTAGTGCACCCTATACGTTTAGCCCTCAATGGCTGTCTTCAGCCCCTCACCCAAACACAGAGGCAGGGCTCTTCCTAGCTGCCGCGAGCTGTCAGTTTATGGCGACAGGACAGATGCCCTCAGAACTTACAATGATATTCCCCTCTGACTATCATGAACTAGGACTGACTGATCATGAAGGCTTCGCGGCGCGTGCGGCAGTCTTTGGCGTTACCTATGCGCATTGTCGCCCTTGACGGACTGCGGCTGGAGCTATCGGGTGTTGTGTTCGGTGGTGGGCCGGCTAGGGATGGTGTGGTGGGTTGCTTCGACAGTACACACGTTGGAGCCAGACGCAGCACTGTCTCTGGTGGGTCCATGGACTGGACCGGGCAGCCCGGGGTCTTGGTCGCGTTCCGTCACAGGGACAGACGGAGTATAGCCTGACTTCCCCACCCAACATCCCTCCCCCTTTTGGTTGCTTCCTTTCGCTGATGAATATGTATGCACTTACGGGCCCCAGGTTGGGTACACAGGCCATTCCGGTATGGGCAGCATTGCCTTTTGTGACCCTGTGCGTCTGGGTAACCCCTGTGCAAATTAAAGTATTGCTAATACGGTGGTGTGCAAGCTCCTCGCGATGGACCGCAGCAAACTCCACCAGCCGTCCCAGCCAACCTAGTGCTGTAAACGCATCACGTGACCATGCCCCCCCCCCCTTTTCCGAAGGTCACGTGCCAGTCACGGCGTTGTATTGGGGTGGCTTGTAGCCTCTAAAGTAGACTCCTCTGCGGTCCATCGTAAGATGAAACGGAGTATATATATATGCACGGCCTATCGCGTTCATTGACGTCCCATCAACGGCCCTTCTGGTGGCACGGCCTTTGGACCCCATCTCCCGCTAGCGGGAGAGGAGGGGATTGAGCGGCCATGGTTGTGGCTTTTCTGCTGAGCGCGTATCTTCTGCAGCCTACAATTCGCATTACCGAATTTGTTATTCCCGGCAAGAATAGGTAGGAAACTTCTTGGTGTTTTGTTTACACTTCAGTACCGAAGTGTGCTCTTGACGAGTTTATGTCAATTTTAAATGTGTGTCTATACACGTATTCAACTCAAAAACCAAAGCTAAAACAGAAAAGTTCGGCTTGTCGCAGAGCATTAAGGATTGACCCCTTTGTGTTGTCAACTAAGATATATGCGGACAATTTTTAGATTAGCTTGCCGTTATTTTATCAAAAACGTACACGTTTCAAACGCCAAAAGCATAGCTTTCTTACTCGAGACAACCAAATCTTCTAAGAACTACTTCGTGTAGTGCATAAATAATGCGCAAAACTTTCCTTTTTTTCCTTGATGTGACAACGAGTACAGAAGCCATGGTGCAACTCCAGCGGCTCATACTTTTTACAGCATGTGCGGTAGAAGTTCCCACAAAGCATCTATTCTGCAAGAAGCCTCGTGATTAAGAAAAGTTCAGTCTTGTGGATGGCTGGAAGATTAGCGGCTTTAATGCTTTAATCTCAAGTTTCAATTGGCAAGAAAGACGTCACGATGCAGCCCTTCGTCGAAGAGGTATTCCAGTATGACTACTGGCTACCACAGCCTACACTTGGTTCCTGGATTCATGTAAGTTCCCTTGGGGCAGTAGAAGACTTCAGCGAAGCGATCGAAGTTTCTGAGTGGCACATTGACGCGGAGGACCGAAGGCAAGGCAACCCTGTACTGCACTTGCCTCCGCGCAAGAACGCCGAGACCGCTGTTGCCCTGCACCGCGTCGCAGTGGCTCGCAGCAAAGTTGACAAAGAAGAGCATGTCGGGTGTCATTTCTGGCAGGCCGGGAACTCTGAAGTTTCGCTGCATCGAGTGTGGCTCGACCAGGGCTCGACTGTAAGCCTCCAGGGACGGCTGCAGTGCCGCGTTTTCGGCCATCATTTGGCGGATGAAGGGCACCATCGGGGATTCCTGGGACGAACATCCGCCAAGAATTTGATCCGGTCGCGCGTTTAGAGCGCGCGTTTTGAGCATCTCTTAAGGCTGAACTCCATGGGACGGATATACAGCGAAAAATCGACGAATTTTGCCCGGCGGCTTTTGCTCTGCGCGTGGCATCAGCACAGTGGCTGCTACGTCACGCGCAAAGCGAGCGTGCCGTCGGGCGGCGTTCGTCAGTTATTCGTCGCATAATTCGCTCCATGGAGTTCAGCTTTAGGTGTCCGTTTCCGTGTTTCGCGGCGTCGGTGTCGGCGTAACAACGCTAAATTTAGCGGGAAAATTGACGTCACGTGACCTCAACACCAATTCAGTTTCCCCAAAAATGACGTCACATGACTTGGTGTCACGTCACCTAAAACAAATTCAGTTTCTCTGCTAGATTTAGCGGGAAAATTGACGTCAGGAGACCTCAACAGCAACTCAATTCCCCGCTAAATATAGCGGGGAATTGCATTGCTGTTGAGGTCACGTGGCGTCAACTTTTCAGCTAAATTTAGCGGGGAAACTGTGGGAGGAGAGGAGGGTACGGAGGAGGAGGATGGGAGAGTACGTAGGAGGAGGAGGGGAGGTTACGGAGCAGGAGGAGGGGAAGGTACGGAGGAGGAGGAAAGAAGGAGAGGAGGAGGACGGAGGAGGAGGAGGGGAGAGGAGTACCCTCCCCTTCGCCTCCTCAAAAGCTGCGCTCTAATTTCGCGTTACAGAGATTTGTAAACGTCTCCCTTTTTATTTTTTTCTATAGAACGATAATCGCTCTGGGAGCTAATGTTGTCACTACGAAGGCGGCTTCGAAGTGACAACCCATGTAAGTCTTCGAAAACGACCTGCTAAAGCGAGTCGTTGACATGCTGATCCCACTCACGAAACGTCATTCTTACATCCTTTCTCGGAACAAAGCAATTGTTGCCTATATTTAGTATACTGAGAGAATACTAAAACGGCACCACAGAGGACTGTATAGTGTCCTGCCCCGCAACGAAGTTACGCGTAAAGTTTTATGCACTAGCATTTTTTTCCATAGCAAAGCCGTAATAAAGGTACCATCAGGGGGGATGCAGGAATTTCCTGAGGGGGGGGGGGGGGGGTCAGGTGTTGGTTAGCGTACCATATGTTTAGGAACCCCTCCCCTCTCTCTCTCGTTTCACGCCCTATAATTTACACATGAAAGAATCAAGGAGGGGGTCAGGACATCCGGACCCCCCCCCCTCTAAATCCGCCCCAGGGTACAATATATAAGTGGAAAACTGCTTTTTTGAAAACACCGTGGTTACTGAAGCGGTTGTCATCGATCAGAAAGAGACATCAATATAGTGTCGATCGTTTAATTTGCAAGTAGACGGTTGACCGGCTCTAGAAGATACTGCAGCTGCTCAGCTGCGGCTCAAAATTTGGCTATAACTGCGGTTCTTATTTATTGATAAAGCATCGATATACTATTTTGATTTTGAGGCAGTTCTATTTTATCATTTTTGTCAGGTAGACTACAAATCGCGCAGGCCCTGACATTAATACGTACTCGATAAAATGTGTGCAGTAATTATACGGTCAGGAGCGGCGTCATCGACCTGACAACTTCAGATACGTCACATGCTCTAATGAGACGAATTTACTGGCAAAGGCTGGATGACGCAGTCCACACTTACGTGAGATAAGAAGGCCAGCAGAAACAGCGAACAACGACACATTCAAATGGACAGAACAACTTTCAAGGCTCAGCTGTCTAAAAACGGTAGCTGCACGTTGATTCTTTACAAAGGCGCCTTAGACGTGGCGTCGCGCGTTCCATGAGTGCCTTTTTCTTTCTCTACTTTTTAGAAGTCTTCTTGTACTGCAAACGTGCGCATGTTAAGCCAGCGTTAGAGGTGATGAACACTCGAGTAGATAGAGCGTGAGTCTGTTTGTGGACTCGCTGCACTTATAACTGGATACAGGGACTCTTCAGAGTGCGTTTACATACAGGAAGTTTCCGAGAAAAGAGAACCGTGTTTTTAGGCCCGGATAAATAATTCTATATATATCGCAGACAGCTTAAACTTCGTGATAATGTGAAGCTAGCGGTTGGGATAGAACGCGAAAGTTTGAGATGATGACGTTGCCTGGATTAAAAAATAATTGAGAAAAAACTATGTTTTTATGAGCCGACGTCCACCTAAGCCTAATATCGTCAAAACAATAAATGATATTGTGAACGCTGGTGGAATCTATATAAGTGAAAAACAATTGTCAGCAAAAAAGGGAATATTGGTTTCATTCTTGCTGACAATTTTGTTTCACTGGAAATAGGTGATCCTTTTTTTTACGATGTTAGGCTTAGGTGGACGTCGGCTCATAGAGAAATTTCGTTTTTCTCAATTATCTTTTGATCTAGGTAACGTCATGTTCTCAAACGTTCGCATTCTATATATCCCAACCGCTAGTAGGTAATGGGACCAATCAAGCAGCATCAAAAGCGCAAGTCCGTTTATGGCTGGCTCAACGATGATAACACCTAAAGAAACATGACGAACACTATGAAGGCATGCGCTTTTGACGTCGGCTGCGCCTGGACTTAAAGCATGCGAGTTGAACTTTGAACTGTGAAGGAGCATGCGCGAGCCCATGGCCACCCCTGGCATAAGTTATTATAAGCTGTTCTCACCTTGAAGGCTCCAAAGCGCTGCATATGCTCCAGGTAACTCTCGACGAAGCAACGCTGCTGCTTGCGGTACCGCGCCAGGGACTCCTCGCTCCACCAGCTCTCCGGCATGCCGCGCACGCTGATGGACGAGCCTCTCACGTCGACGGCCTCGTACATGCCCTGTACCAGGTGGGGCACGATGAAAGGCATCAGGATGGCGGGCACCGTGGTCTGGGACACGCGGTGCTGGAGGGCCACGACGCCGTACGGCATGTACAACGAGTTCTTGCCGGCGTTGTACTCGAAGCCCGGCCTCAGGCAGGACACGTGGTAGCGGGCGTCGTAGTCCGCGTTGTCTTTGGAGGCCCAGTACCGAGACGTGCTTTCGTTGAGGAGCGTGAGGTAGTCGTGCAGAGTGGAATTAGTCGTGAAGTTTGCCTTGGTCTTGATGTCGTAGTACCTGGACGGATATCAGGCTCTGAAAACCGCCTGGACGTTCGTTTTCTTGAGACATCGTGCTTCGGTATGGCGATGTATGCCCTCTTACATTTAGGCTGTAGCTTTATCAGATGCTCAAAACGTAATGTAGAATTTCTTCTTTGTATGTTTCTGTTCTTAGGTAACCTCTTAAGCCGGGGTCACACTGCTTATACATCATACAAAAAATAGTTTGTTAGGCATCAGTCACCGCGATATCCCTGGTTCAAGTGCCGCTTGCGAAGTTTCTCCTTAAACTCGTTGCCTTGCGGCACTGAAAGCATGGATGTCGTGGTGACTTGCGTTCGAATCTGTTTGCAGACTGTCTTTTCTATGATGTATACGCAGTGTGACTCCGGCTTTAGAGAACCAGATGTGGCATGTTTTCAGAATCTATACTTAACTCGAAAAGTCAAAGTATATTGTAAGCCGCATTTCTTCGTTTGACATTTATATTTGGTTTTCTGGTTCTTCAATAGTGCGATCTCACCAGCCAGTTTGGCATACGCTACCGCTGCCGCAATGCATCGATGGAACTAATGTTTCTGCACGTGCGACAACCCCGCTGGAGCTCTGTGCGTGCAAAGCATGAGGCGGCACCGGAGGTTTGGTGAGATCGGTCTCTTGATTGAGGTGCACATTAGAACGTTAGTCTGTCCATTGCAGGAACAGTGACCGGCGATATCAGGTTCAATGCACGAGCGGCGACCAGGCTGTACAGACCACGGGTAGTCTCGCGGACAGCGAGCGAAGCGACGGTGTGACAGTGGCGGTGTCTAAATTTGTTGACGCACTTCCGCGATACCTGCCCCCCCCCCCCCCGCGCGTATGATAGCATGCGCGTCATACTGGTCAGATGCACTCTGACACGCAGCATATCATGTGGGCAGCTTTGAAGGGGGAAGTACAACACGACCTAGAACAATCAAAGTTCGTGAACAGCCTCATCCTCCTCCTGAAGCCATCACATGCATCGATTGAACACGTGGCCCAGCCGAACGAGCACTCGCGTCCAACCCGCGTCTGCGCTCGATCTTTCTGTGATGTCATCGAAATGTTTTTGCACGGGCTCTGATTATTCTGGGGGTGTGAAGATATCGCGTGCAAGGGGAGAAGACTGAATTTCGGAAGGGATATACTCGCATGCCAAGCATGTGTAGCTCACGCGTGAAGGCATGCTTTGGCAGGCTTTCGATTGAACGTGCTTGCTCATACGAGTCGTGAATCTTCGGCAGTGTCACTAACGAAATAACATCGAGGCCTGCAGCAGGCCAATCATGTGATACCGCAGCGACACAGCACATACCTGGCTACGGTGTCTATGTGTTCTTTGGCTCCGATAAAGTCCACCTCGAGGATCTGGATCTTCTGCCTCGCAATGTCCGCCTCGGCTTGTGTGAGCCAGGGTGCGTGGGCTACAGTCTGCATCATGGCGCCCTTGACGATACGCACCAGACTGTCCAGGTTGTGGTCGTAAAGTACTTGCTCCATCGCTGTCTTGCCCATCGAGAGACGAGCAATCTTACGCGTGCCGTATGGGTACAGCCGCTCCAGAAGGTGAACACAAGCCTGCAGTCTCGGATTGTACATGGGGATGTGGTCATCGTAACTCAGCGGAATCAGGAATCCAGCTTCTTTGGGCAGAAGCGGGGAAAGAAACACCATAATTCGCAAGCCGATATAGTTCAACAAAGTCGATAGAGCCGTGGACGTCAAGACGCCCGGAAGTTTGTCGACGAAAGCCGCGTTCCTAACGATCACTTTGTCGGAACCGGACTGTAGATGGAGAAGGTACGTCTCCCACTCCAACTTTGCGGTACGCTTGATGTTGGCAATCGGCACGGTTGAGTTGAGGATGGTGACAAACTTCCGGGCGGGAGCGACGCTTCGTCCAGTCTGCGCTCGAGTTCGAGTATGTCGTCCGCCATGTGGTCCATGTCCGCCTTGCTGCCGAGAAGGGAAAGAGCGCGCTTGATGCGCTTCTTGTAATCTTGCATGCCTTCTTCTAGGAACGCCATTTGGTGACGCACGAGGACCAACTTGGGAGCGTCCAGGTGTAGCATGTAACCCTCGTTCTCGAACCGCTTGCGCAGACTCACGTCCACGATCGGAAAGAGGGCCAGAGTCTTGTCCACTTCCATGAGTACCTTCTGAAATTTGGTCGCCACTGGGTCTGTCAGGAAGGGCCATCCGGTGAGCGATAACGCATCAAAAAGCTCTGTAACCCGGTTCCAACTTGGCATGCCCTTGCTGGCGTTTGCGTGGTTAATACAGCCGCGAAGGAACGCCGCCGATTGCCCGATAAACGCAGGTTGACCCTCCTTGTCCTTCTGGCGGAGGAGGTAGTTGGCGACGTCCAGGATCAAAAGTCCAGGTCCGCTGACAGCGTACGGCCTTCCCTGGACGTCGAGATCCCTTACGTACCAACGGTTGGAGCAGACGTATGCGTGGAAGTCCTCGCAGGGTGCGATGGACTGGTTGATCTTGTCGTAGATTAATCGGCTCTGCCACAAGCACGCGTCCGTGCGGCACTCGTAGGTGAACATGCTTCTTCTAGCAGGGACATGTGTCGCGTTCTCAGATCGGTTGGTCGGCAGCGTCGTTAGGTCCGGTTCGGCTGGAGGCGCGGCTTCTGGAAACGACTCGATAAAGACCCTACGGTCAACTCTCCTCGCGCTATGACGGTGTCCAATGTGGTTCGGCGTGAAGGCGAACTTCATCACGACGCCCAAGAACGCACTCCCGACCACCGCCGCTGCCACCAGCATGCAGATCTGGTAATCGCGCTCGGTGCTCGAACTCTGAGACCCGCTGGAACCTTGGGTCTTTTCGTCGTCGGTGTCTTCCAGCGTGTATATGTACTCGGACTCTTCATCTTGGGCGCTGATCTTGGCCTTTGATCTGCTTGACTTTCGGCGTGGGGGTGTGTCGCGGGAGCCGGTGTCTTTGAAATCGAAGTTCTTGCGCTCCCTCCCGGCTTTGCCTCTCCCGTGCCTGGATGATGACTCCGTTTTGTCTGCTGCAGGGCCGCTCTGAGCGGCCTTCCTCTCAGCGTTTGGATGGTTCTGTCGTTTTCTTCCTCTTCGTTTCCTGCTCGCGTGCGATCCATTAGTACCACTACGGTGGCTAGAGGGGACGGAGGTGTCAGAATCGGCATGCGGGAGAAAGAGCAGCCGGTCAGAATGCAGCTGTGGTGGCGCTGCTATCGACCGATGGGCTAGGCGAGTTTTTATGTACATTCACCTGAAGCATATCAACTCGACGTGGAGGAAGCGAGTCACTCGTCTTGGGACAAAGTTTAAGATCTTCAGCTTGGCCACTGAACCTTAAACAGAAAAGGAGTGGATGAGCACAGAGCGGGAGGTAGTGAAGAGGGTTGAGAGGGACCGTTGGATGAGCGGTATGCTACCACACCCTTCCATGCACATGTACGCGTCTCTGAAGGCGGAGATTGTCCCGGTGACTTTTTGCGGGAACACGCTGGGCAGTCGACTGCTTATTGAGGCCCGTGGTGGTACCGTACGTACCCGCCTATACCGAAGCAAGTATGATAGCAGCGTGACTGAAACGGTATGCATGCGTGTGGAGCGGGCGAAGAGACAATCGACCACTTGCTGCTTGCCTGCAGGGCACTACACCCAACGCCTATCGTGGGTGCCCGCTTGGAGCAGGCACTTGGTCTTCACCATCGAACACACCCATGTATGCTCCATACATGCATGGGTGTGTACACCCATGTATGCTCCAAGCGGAGGCTCGAGGCATAGTGGCAGACTCGACTGAAAAATCGGGGGCGTGACCAAGATGACCAAGGTTGGATGCTTGGGCGAGTTGGTGAACCATATTTGACGGTGACAGCGCAGGGAAAACCACTCTCACACCATACACTCAGGAAGACAAGCACACGCGCTGAACTTACAACTCTTGTGTATTCGACTACTTCATTTTTCTCTTCAACGTCCGGGTTGACTTTTCCGAACGTGATAAGTAGAAGAAGTAGCACGACATACAAGGAAAATTCTAAATACACGGCAAAAGAACAGTAAAAGAGGAGAAACAATAAAGAAACGAAAAAAACAAATATAAACTAAAAACTTTTACAAATCGTCCCTCTCCCTCATCGCTATCATTTAGATAGAAATTGTAAGTTGTACTGAAGGACTCGTATATTCGGTCCCACTCTCATGTGGTAGAGTGTATGTAGGCCAGACTGGAAGGTGTTTAAATGATCGTTTAAGTTGAGAAAGGCATGTTTCGAACAAAGCTAGACAATTTCTCTTTACTATTTCTTGGGGAAGAGCGTTCCACTCTGCCACTGTTCTGGGAAAGGAGGAATATTTGCAAGTATCGTTATTTGCCCTTTCTAAATAGCGAGTTTTAGTAGACCGTGTTTCCCCTCCGCTACCCGGAACTTTACAGCCAAAGCCATCGCCACGCAGGCGCAGTGGCGGTTTTTTTGTAGCGGAGGGCTAGCGGAGGGGGAAACACGGTCTACTAAAACTCCCTAGTGTATTTGACTTGAATGGGTACTTCTTAGAGGTCTCGATAAGTGAGGTGTCATGTGGCGGGATATGTTAACGTTAAACACATCAGCATAAACAAGAATTTTAAACGTGCTATTTTCCGATGGTCAGAAAGAAAGTGGGAGATTCAACTGCCTAAGCATTTCCGTCGCCGATTTCGTTCTCCGATACTTGGATAGTATAAACTTGACTGAAAAGGGATGAACGTACACACTGCGCAGATAACCCTCATTGACTTAAATTGTCTTCAAATTGTACTCATAAATAAATATATAAATAAATAAATATTGCATTGTCATTGCATCCTTATTCACGTGCTTTACAAGACGGATCGCAAAGCATCGTCAAAAAAGTGCTGCCAAATAATAATAAAAAAAAAGGTTTACAGCGTCGTTCTTGTATCACCCTTGGAGGGATCCCTTCATAACAGTCATTCGACTGTAACTCGGAGTGACTGTTGTAGAACGTTATTTTCTCCGGCACTAGGGAGTGCTAGCAACCGAAGGGTCTAGGGTTCGAATCTCACTTAAAATTCTTAACACTTTTTTAAGGCAATTGAATTACTTTATAAAGTGATAACATTTGAGACATGCGGCGACCTTTAATTCGCATTACATGAGAGCCAGCACGCGTTTTTACAGGTATAACAAAGAGTATGCAGGCAGGCTGGTGCTGGTGAACTTCAATACCTTGAAAACCCGAAGAGCCCGAGAAACAAAAAGGGGACGACGCACACAAGTCTCAACATTGAGACATCTGTGTGTGTCCTCTTTGTTCCACGGTCTCGGATTTTCAAGGTGTTAATGCTTCTACAGATCTTTCTTTATTAGCTACGTTTTAGAGTAACGACACTCCAGCCATCTTGGTGCCTAAAAACGCTATGGCCAGTTATTTGAAGCTTTATCTGACATCGCAGGAAACGAACGATGTCATCTGAGCTTCCTAACACCGCATCTAAAGCTGAGGAAGTCACATTTTTGAAATGGGACGATCGACAGTTGAGTCTGCTCTGCACTAAGCACCAAGATGGCGGCGCAAACGGTTTGCCCATACTCGGCTCCAACGAAAAATACTGGGTTGTGATGCTTCTAAAGCGTTCTTCAGCTGGCTTCGGATCTGTGTCTGCGGTCGTTTGTCTTCTCATTTCGATTGTGTCGTCATGCATTCATTCATACTTTCAGTAGGGAAAAAAAAGAACACTTTGTATATTTTTTAGTTTATATTTACTCAAAGGTTTTCTAGATCGAGATACGCATATAATTACTTTTTCTGTTTTCTTTTTCTGTGAGGATTGTGCCTTTGCGTTATTGCACCTTCAGCACCGATCAGGTTTGCTGTTTGCGCACACTCTTCCCTTCTTCCTAAATGCAACAGAAAGTCCGAACTCCCGAAATAACAGACGCTTGCATGTACCATTTCATGGAAGTGAACTGTGAACTAGTGCATTAGTTCTCTGAACATCCAGGTAGGTAGGTAGAAAACCTCTTTATTTGTCGCAGGACAGAACAGGGGAGGGGAAGTATGAGTCTTCTCGGTGACTCTCGGCAACACCTCCTACATAACAAAGCCGTAGTGCTGAATGAGATGGCGTCATCAGAGAAGGCCAACGCTGGGCACAGATTGGACACGACCACTGATCTCAATGACAATTGCTGGATCGCGCTTCTCCACTTGTTCGCTGCAGCGCGAGTGAAGCCACCGGACTTCAGTCGCTTGGGATACGATTTGCGGTTTTGCTAGCCTTTTGCTGCGGTTTTCCAGCGTGCTGTAGACACGTTTTCTACTCGTTCGTCGTCATTCGCCGGAGAAGTTTTTTAAGACTCAGTGCAACGTTGAGACTTTCCGTTGTGAACACGTGGAAAATTTTACGAAAGCGCAGTGTCGCAGGAAGAAGGCACAACTCGTCGAAAGCAAGGGTCTGGCGGCGTGTTCAAAGCTTCCTTGGCACGCCGAAGTGCCGTCTCTCTGTGCCTTCGCGCGCTTGGATACCGACCAAGAATCGACGCCGTGTGAATGTGTTTTGCGAGTGCAATGTGCGTGAAGCCGTATGTGCCTCTGGATCAGCGTCTTACTTTACTCTGACGTCTGTATACTTGCAGGCCTCGCGGTTTAGGAACGAGCTTAATCCAGCGTCCACAGCGACGGAAGATGGGTGGAAGGTACGTCTTTTTTTCGTCCTTAGACGATTTACACAATACCGTGCACAACAGCTCCTCATCACTGATCAGTACTGGCTCATTATCAACCTACTTAACTGCACTTGACGTTTGAGCGCTGCTCACCTAATTGTAATTGGTCAACAGATTGCAATGCACACGACCATATCGGCCGCGCTTCAAAGATTTTCATTCTCGCCGTCTTGTACTTTTGCTTTCGAAAACCCTCCTTGCTCCACAGCGTTGCTCTATTCGTGCTCCCACGTAATCCATTAGAGTAGATTTGGAACGTAGCCATGGTTAATAGTACATAAGAACACGTACAGATCTCCCCCTTTTAATGATAGCTACTTACCGGAACAGCTGGACGATCCAGAACTCCGTGACCGATATATATATATATATATATATATATATATATATATATATATATATATATATATATATATATATATATATATAATGATCTAAAGGCATCTACGCGAGACACACGTTCATAACTTTGGTGCGGCGTCAATTCTTGATCGGTATCCAAGCGTGCGAAGGCACAAAGATGCATCACTCGGCGTGCCAAGGAAGCTTGATCACGCCGCGAGACCGGCGACACTTGTTTTCGACGAGTTGTACCTTTTGATACTGCTTCACGCACATTGCACTCACAAAACACACCCACACGGCGTCGATTCCTGGTCGGTATCCAAGCGCGCGAAGGCACAGAGACACGGCACTTCGGCGTGCCAAGGAAGCTTTGAACACGCCGTCAGACCCTTGCTTTCGACGAGTTGTGCCTTCTTCCTGCGACACTGCGCTTTCGTAAAATTTTCCACGTGTTCACAAAGGCAAGTCTCAACAATAC
Source organism: Ixodes ricinus (assembly GCA_037355805.1). Taxonomy (NCBI): domain Eukaryota; kingdom Metazoa; phylum Arthropoda; class Arachnida; order Ixodida; family Ixodidae; genus Ixodes; species Ixodes ricinus. Next base: position 156,724 of record JAZHYW010046273.1, on the reverse strand, counting down.
ACAGAGTATTAAAAAACTACTTCGGCGAATGACGACAAACGAGTAGAAAACGTGTTTGCAGCACGCTGGAAAACCGCAGCAAAACGCTGGCCAAACCGCAAATCGTAGCCCAGCGAGGTTGCATCCGGTGGCTTCACTTGCGGGAGCGGGAAGTGCGATCCAGCAATGGTCATTGAGATCAGTGGACACGACGATTACGTCAACGTTCGGTCAGGTTCGGTTAAAACTTGACTTGAAGCCGAGTGCTGACGCACACTCGTTTTCAATCTGTGGCCAGCGTTGGCCTTCTCTGATGACGCCATCTCATTTAGCACTACAGCCTTGTTATCTAGGAAGTTTTGCTCTCGGCCTGGCTCTCGGCCAAGCAGTCAGAAATTGACTTTTGGTAATGCATTTCTATGGGAAAAAGCGAGTGCATTTTCTCTCTGCGCTCGATTATAAGAGCAAATATCACGAATGATTTGTACGTACTAGGCACATTGAAACATTTCTCAGTCACGCAGACGAAATAATTGGTCAGTTACAGCATTTTTATTTGAAATTCGTGGCATCAAAAGCAGGGCTAAAACCGCTTCGTACGAGTATTTATGTGCACTGTCGGACACTGTTAGCGCGAACACGGCGTCGACGCTTTCGAGCATGGGGATATACGTGCCAAACGAACGAAGGACATGTGGAAACCAAGAGAGACGGCAAGAACTACGCAGTAACACTGGATAAGTAACTCATTGTGCATGCAGGGATCAAAATAAATTGAAAGCCACGTAATATAGTCAGATTTGCAATAAATAAGTACTGCTTTATTCTTTCTGCTCATGAATATGTGCGAAGATGCTTGTTCTGGGTTCAAATCATCACCCGCACGCTCCAAATCTTTGCAAATAGTGGCAGCCAGAGAGCAGAGTGCCCGATAAAAACTGCCCAACTTAGGAAATAATAAAAAGACGTTTCGCAGCTCACGTGCTTTATTTTTTGCATTCGAATGTTTCTTTAACCGATCGTAAAGATGCACGACGGAGTCATTTTCATCCAATGACAGGGCGGGCATATTAGCAATGATATAAGCACCACCGAAATGCTAGCAAACATTTGAACACACTCTACATTCCTTTCGATCGTTAGTCTGCTTAGAATCGTCGCTTGTTTTCACATACCTTCCTTGAAACAGAGGTTTGGGCCTGAAATAGAGCGAAGTTTAACATCGTTCAGTGGTAAAGAAAAATGCTGTAACTAAATAAATTACACTTTCACAATACCAATAAAGGTACGTACTATCCGGTACAACCGAAATGACAAAAGTTATTCATGTTATTTTCTGGCGAAGAGACAAAATTCACGCGCGTTTTCCCATAGGAATACACAGGGAGGCTGGAAACGTAGACTGCATGCTGTCTGCTTCAGCTTGCAACCGGAAGTACCATAGACACTAGCGCCAGCTGAGCCTCTAGCGTTTATTGTAATAACTCTATGGGACAAGGCCGAGCTGATCGAGCATGGAGACGTGACCGGCGAGGCCACGAGGGATTCAATTAGTCAGTCACTCAGTCAGATGAACCAAATCCCTTTCAAAACAGGGCGGAAACTCCTGGGTGCCTCTGGTACCGTAAATAAAAATAAATAAAAATAACCACTTCTGGTCAAATGTGACATGCAAGGTGGCGCAAGCTACCTACCAGTATGAATGCTATACCAGCGCTCTGACACGTTTTTTTTTTCGTCCATTCATTCGTCGGCAGTTCTTGGCACTCGGGGCGTTCGTGGCGTGTAGTTTGTTGTCGTTGGTGAGTGCTGCAGTAGCTTGACCGTTTTACTTCAAGATTTCATTCATATGGCATCGTAAATTTATATTATTTCCCTACTAACGATTTTATGAGCTACTGTCCAACTTGGCCATGACTTGACCTCGGAACGCTGTTGCGAAGAAACAATCCAAATGGACCTACTCGAGCCCGTTGGACACGGTAAGTTGGTGCTATGTAAACAAATCAAATTTCTTGCCGTGAGTGCACAGTCGGCGCAGTATATCAGTGACAAAGGAAGTTACATTGCTTTTGAGGTTTGACGTTTGCTTCCATCCCTCTCGTGGTAGGTTTGGCGGTTTATTGACTTCGTCCCATCGGGCAAACATAGCACTGTGTAGGCGAGTGAATGCACATTTCCACTGTTTACAAAAATCACAGTCCACACGTGCTAAACCCGTCCAGCCAGTGCTCTCCAGCCAGGAAGTGCGCGTGCGTAACGCACGAACAGCAATGAACGCGCTCTCATACGCTTTTATGGAAAGGTGTATTCGCCCCGAGATTAGGGTGCCTACATGTCTGTCTGTCTCAGGGTGAAGACATCCATTGTTGCCCTGAATGTGCCAGCGCGTGACGCTCTGGCGCACTCTCGGTGCGTGACTTGGGCGGTAGAATGGCGTCTATGAATTGGCTAAAGCGACGCGCTCGAGCTGAGTGACACCGGATAGCACGCACTTCAAAATGCATAAAAAAACGATTGGGCGGAAAAATGGCTGAGATGTCACCATTCAAGCAAAAGCGCGTGTGTATGAAGGCACTCTACCCGAGATTCGATCGACACGGCTCATATAGTGAAAAGCAGAACTACACTTTTTTTTTTACGCTTGGAGCAAGACGAATGTTGTGCACGCGAGGCCGAACTTGTGGGAGGCGCCAATGCAGCGCTCGCGCACTAGAATCGACTGCTAAGAGCTTGTGCTCAGTACCCTAGCCCATACTCTGTGCCGTTAGTGTGGATGCTTTGTCTCCACCCACATTGTGAACAGATGGAATCATCACGTGCCTCATAGAGAACTATGGATAAACAAAGGCACGCTTCCACACAATTCAATATGGGTCTCGAGGCCAATACTTGGGTGCAACTTTCTGTGGCGGTAATGCCAAAGCTATGGGTGCCCATGTGCTCGCACCCCTCGAGCGCCGATGAAAGCTGTGCGCGCGCACTCTTCTTGTCTCCAAGTACAGCACGATTGCCCCGCATTCAGACGCCCTGTCGCAAAGGCCCGTGTCCTTAGTCTTGCATCTCGATAACCTTGCGTTCAGGGATCCCAATTCATATTCTCTGCGTGCCAAAATCCCCGTCCTTGCTGTACCCGCCCCATATTCCCTTATGCGCTATGACCGGTGTTGTTCCCTGCCTTCGTCCCTATGCTTATTTAAGCAATGGGCTAAAAGTGCGAAAAACATTCACCTCTGAATGAAGTCGCTCTTCACAGAGGTCGAAGCTTTCTGGACGCTGCTCGCACAACCTTTCAAATGCCCCTAGGACTCGCGTCCTAACAATGATGACTCGTTTCTGCTTTTGTAGGTGACGGAGGAACCACACCGGATTCGGGCACAACCGTCTGCCTACCGAAAGCTGCCAGGGCCATCAGGTTCTTTTGTTGTTTCTGCCGCTACACCACCAAAGATCAGCGTGGAATGATCGGCCACCTGGTTAATCGTGCCGATCATCGTCCGTCCAAGTGCCAGCACCATCCGAGGTCTGTTGTCGGACTAGAGGACCTGAGAAGAAGCCACACGAAGGGTCGCACGGAGGGCGCTCCCTTCGGGTGTCAGCTGTGTTCGAGGACGTTCCGCAAGAGCTCCGACCTGCTCTTTCACATGCGAGAGCACGTCGCGGAAAACCCCTACAAGTGCCGGCTCTGTCCCAAGCTGTTTGCTTCGGAGTCCCGACTGTCCCTCCACGTTGAAACGCACACGGGCGACGAACGGTTCAAGTGTGACAGTTGCCCGAAGGTTTTTCTCAAAAGGTACCTCTACGTGAGGCACATGGGTACGCATGCAGGAGGGAAGCCTTACAAGTGCGAGTGGTGCCCCAAAGACTTTGCCGACGGAGACAGCCTGATCACCCACGTGCGGACGCACACGGGCGAGAAACCTTACAGGTGCGAGCAGTGCCCCAAGGCCTTTGCCAGCAGCTCCAGTCTGGTCGTCCACACCCGAATGCACACGGGCGAGAAACCTTACAGGTGCGAGCAGTGCCCCAAGGCCTTCTCCTGGAGCACCAGTCTGGCCAATCACCTTCGAACGCACTCGGGAAAGAAGCCTTACAAGTGCAAGCTGTGCCCCAAGACCTTCACCTGGAGAGCGACTCTGACCAGTCACGTCCTGACGCACATGGGCAAGAAGCCTCACAAATGCCCACACTGTCGCAAGGCCTACAGTAGGGAGGGCAACCTTGTCAGCCACATGCACACACACATGAACATAGAGCTTGCCATGCATTGGCAGAGTGTGTGAAGCCCTTCTTCATGGCACTGTGCACATTTGGGGATATCTGAAGGTGTTCAGGGAGTGGAGAAGGATCTAAGACACCCAGTTCTCTAACGCCACGTCAGACCTCGTAGCAGACGCTTTTCAATTCTTTTAATTTAGTAGGACCGGTTCTGTGTTTGAACGAGAACTGAGCAGCCTAGTATATATGCTTGGTTCGTGTTCCACAGTGTGTGAACTACCACATTTTTTCAGAGCGCAGCTCTTGGGCGCCCGTTTCCGCATGCAGCGGCGTCGCCGTCGGCGTAACTGCGCACGTTGCATTATGGGACGTCACACCACTTCAATTCCCCGCTAAGTTTAGCGAAGAAACTGAATTGTTGTGTAGGTCTATGATGTCCCATAATGCAACACTGCGCATTCAGTTTCCCCGCTAAATTTAGCGGCAAAACTGACGTCGCATGACCTCAACACCAATTCAGTTTCCCCACTAAGTTCAGCGGGGAATTGAATTGGTGTGGACGTCATGTGGCATCAGTTTTCCCCTCTAAATTTTGCGGGGAAACCGCCTTTGTGTATAAGTCACGTGACATGAAGTCTTGCGACTTCATTTTCCCCGCTAAATTTAACGGGGAAACTGAGTTGGTGTTGAGGTCACGTGATGTCAATTTTCCCACTGAATCAAGCAGAGGAACTGAATTTGTTCATAGATGACGTGACAGAAAGTCGAGTGATGCCATTTTCCTCGCTAGATTTAGCGGGGAAACCGTGGCATCGCAGGCCACAGCTTCACGAGAGCAGCTTCACAAAAGCCAGAGCAACTAGCCAAAAACGTTTCACGTTGAAACGAACACCGCACGCGTTGCATTATGGGGCTCCCACCATACCCTCCTCACCCTCCCTGGCCTACCCTCGAACAAAAAAAAAAAAAAAAATCAAATATATATACTTTAAAATACCGGGGAGCGCCCACCCGACTTTCACTAAAAACTGGATCAATCTAGACATCGGCGCTTGTCCGGTCAAATTGGGCGCCAAACTTATAATTTGCAGAATTTTCAAGTTTCGAACACATTAATAGTGGGTGCTTGAACGATTAGGGCGCTTCTGCGGTACGTTATGGTGTATATATTTCTCTCTGAAATTCTCTACCACAACATATCGCAAAATCCACATGCCTCAAGAGCTGCGCTCTAATTTCGCATTACAGGGAAGCGTAAACGTCTGTAAAATTTTAAGTTTTCTTCTTTAATATTTTTCTTTTTATTTGTCGAACCAACGAAGCTATCCGGTTTCCACAAAGTGTATGGTGCGGTAGTTTATGATGTGATCCATGGTTTTAAAAGGTCACTCACCAGTTGAATGGCAAACGCTGCTTCCCCTTTTAAAAAACATATTGGAACTACTTTCCCCACTCTCCAAGCCTGTGGAACGAGGCCACTGTTTAAGGAGCAAGGGACTATAATTGACAGCAATGTGCTAGGGAATGTTTTAACATTTTAAAGGAACCTGCAAAGGAATGTTGTCAATACCTGTCCAGCAAGAAAGCTTTAAAAGTTGATCATTTTGGCAACACCAGAAATAGTCTGGGTTCTAAGTAACGTTGCACTCTTATCTAGGTAGGCTTTTCTTATTTGTGTAGAGGAAGAAAACTAGGGTGGATAATTAATGCTGGATGAAAATATGGCCTCACTTTGGCCATTTTCTTGTGTGGTAACAGCACTCTGGACCTTATCGACGGTGTTCATTTTATTTTTTTTCGAGCTGTGGCAAACATTGGTCTGCTTAAGCGACTAATCCCCCTCCAGCTGATCTACCGTGCTAACGATTGCTTGGCAAATCGGTTAACCTCGGCTTGTCGGCATGCAAAGGAATGACCTGCACAAATTCGCGCAACCACACTATGCTTCGTTTCACCATACGAAGAGCCGAAGCGGGCACTACGAGTAGTCGCAGCCAATTTGACGCTGCGAACGAATCGCTTGACTACGCACCTCGCACGTCGTTGTGCCCTACCCGATTGCGCACGACACTTGCAAATCGTTGGATTGGTTTAGATTGCTTGTGTCTTGCGCCATCTATCGTTGAAACCCATGGCGCGTGTTAAGGCCCCAGATTAGCACTTGTGCTGCGCTGCTCTGTACAGCTCGGCAATAGACCTTTTCAAAATGTGGGCGCCATCCAGTAGCTAGCTGTAGCAATCATCGGTGTTTGCCATTGTTTGGGTGAATACTCTGAGCATGTATTGGACACAAGGGCTGCGTCGGTGTGAGCTTGGCCGAGCTCGTATCGAAAATGACTGCTGCGTAAGCGTTTGGACGAGGGCTCGAGTCCAGTCGCACGCTTCGTGCCCAAGAAATGTCGATTGCCAGTGTTGCTTGATGGGGCTTTTGAAAGGAGTCTATTGCTGGCATATTCTGCTGCTGCATCTCGCAGTAGGCCTCATGCTCGCACAAGATTTATATCTGCACAAAGTTACCACAGATACTTGGTTGTGCATGTGTCAGCAGAAGAATGAAGGAGAGCCAAATGTTTTGGCCGACATTGTACTCTGCACTTCCATCAGAGGTCACAAAATGACAAATGTCTCCGCATTTTTACAAAATTGTTTGTCCCGGTTTTTCTTTTTTGTAGTCATGGGTTGATCGAGTCTATGTTTGTGCTTAGCATACAAGTAAATCTGTAACAAGAAAAAAAAGAAACTGTTCCAATTAGTTTTTATAGTTTGCTTTATAACGGTGAATCTAATTAGTGTTCTAAAGAAAGAACTTGGAATTTAGGGCACCGAAGGAGCAGTGATTTTAATAGTTTGGCGTCCCCTCTCAATGACAATGTCAAATACTCTACACTGCAATGCTATAGCATCTTAAAGTATGAGTTTGCGTTACTTTCTTACTTGCTTAAAAGTAAAGCCCGAAAACTGTGCATGTACATTTCTAGAATAAAGCTGTTATAGTAAAAGAAACAGTGGCTTCAGCAATTTGGCATTCTGTGATTCCTTCATGCCTGTTTGTTAAAGATGTGAACTTGTTACAGTATTTTTGTCAAATTCATTTCATTCTCATTTTACTTCATTCTGGATTTGCCCTTTGGTGCAGCATGGCTTCAGTTTCTTCTGTTTCGGCAATCTCGGTCGTCACCTGAACCAGCAAACCCTCCTGGATGTATTATTTATTACAATGTTTTCTGAAAATATATGTATCCTGATATGTAACACCGATGAAAAGTCACTTCTCTGGTTTATTACATATACATCAGAACTCATGAGCGATATCATCATTTCACATGCTCACCGAGCCGCTACTATTTGCAGTACTTCTAGCACGTTCCTTTGTTTTCTATGGCGGCTGTTTTGAAAAAAAGAAACCCTTAGAAATTGAAGTTGTCTCGAACAAAAATTCACTAATTTTTCCACTCTTGCTACTCTACGTTGCGTTCTTCCGTTTAAACCAATTTATTACTGATTATAAAATAATAATAATAATAATAATAAATTGTTTTGTAAACGGTTAGATTTCTTTTTCTTCTCGAAACGTTCCCCACGGAGAATATTCTCCTAAGTTATAGAATATACCACTTCTGCACTTTAAAGTTGGCAGCGTACATTCTCGGTCTCCCTTCGGACGTGTTCCTCAAACCAAAGGAATAATATCCAGAACGAAAACCATCGGGAGTGTGAGTCACGTGATGACGTGCCCTCAGAGTACACTCCTCCCGTAAAGTGTTGTCACGTGCTTCGCTCCGTCACACTCATTGGCTCACGTGGGCCGTAGCTGTGACCCTTTGCCAAGTCGCGAGTAATCCGGTCGAACGACTACACACAGTAGAAACATTCTAAGCAGAAGACATGTATGAATGTTTGAAACTTGTGAGAGAGTGATTCAAGTGCCGATATATTTATTCATGACCTTGAATAGAAAATCATAGTTTGAATTCGTTCGAATTATTGAGCATAGTCTGGAAAAAATGTGGCGGAGGCATATTAGATCCGTTGAGTGCGGTTCCCCACATGGCACGAGAGCCCTGCGGCGAAGCCATGCGCTCGCCCGTGCCGTGATGAAGTAGCGAGAGCGGCTTTCCCACGCTGCAGCGGCGCTCGCAGGAAAGCACATCTCCAGCGGGTTTGTATGCGGGCATTTTAAAACGCGAAAAGACTAAGCGCCAACGAGACGGTGGAATTTAATCGTGCCGCAAGACTACCCCAGTCCCAGATAGTTTAACGACATGATTTTGAAGCAGTCGTGGCTTTGTATTTGTAGATGTTACGATTATCACTTCTTGTTTTACTCTAAAAAATAAAATAGTGAAGCGACTATTTTGAAAATGTGTTGGAAGCATTACATTGCCATGATGCAACGAGAACGTAAGAGATTGTGGTTTGTATTTCTGAAGTCGAGGCAGCAAGGACTTGACATGTATGATTTTTTACTTGGATTAATTAGCCTTTTCTTTTATTGCTTTTACATTAAGTGTGTGTTATTTACTCCGCATAACATCAATTTACAAGATTCAACTGGCTTCATCATTGGACATGGGGAAATGCTATATGCTCCATTGCAAACTTTTCTTGCCCAAGAATGAGCCTCACAATTTAGGCCTGACCTTTATTTGAAAAAAATCTATTTCGAAATCCTTTAATAATTCTGTGTTGCAATATTTTGCACGTCGAAAGTACAATTAAATGTCACTTTGGGTGCAGGGCAGCTTATAATGTAACTCCCTATTTTTTTCTAAAGAAGGTTCAATGGAGATTTTGCTTAATTACCCAAGCACCAAGAAGCACGCTGAGAGTATAATTACATGTACTGCAGACGTTGGTGTCTGCAGCAGTAACTGTTTTAAAACAAAAATTTGAAACAAATGGCACTTGGCACAGGCTGTTGTCAGCACCTTCTTTCGTTATTATACTTCAAATCTTTTATGTAGATAAGGTGAGTGAATGTGTGCACCAACATTCTCAGCATGTTCAATAATGCTTGGGCAATTGAGCAGAATGTTTATCGAATGCATGGATGTATCGCACTATACTTAAAACATTTCAAAAGGATATGGCTATTCATTTCGTACTCAGTTCGATTCCAAGAATCACTCTTTCCACATGCCAGTTCTGAGTCTGACCCACCGAAGTAGTTTACAAAACCACGGTTTCACAGCACGTTCCTTGTTTTACTCCTAGGGTTATGCAGAGAACTGAAACAGTGTCGCAAACAGTACTGTAATTTCTAGGTAAAATGGTAAATGGTTACCTTGTCCAAAAGTAGTAGCAAAAACCACTTTCTATAACATGAAAAAAAACAGAAAAACTTCCACTACGATAGAAGTTTGAATCAAGCGAGCCTCATGGTACCGATGTGCATGTGTTTTTGCAATGTCCGAGGCAGTTGAGTGATCTTGCAGGGTAGTGCAGTATTTTGAGCCATTCCATAGATGGTAAAATGTTTTTCTCGAAAAGAAGTAGCCAAAGTTGAGACTGTCAACTTTGAGTAAAACTCGTATTCTACTGCGTTTCACCTTGCGATGGACCGCAGTGGACGCCATGGGCCGTCGGAGCCAATCCAATGTCGTGCCAGTGTCATGTGACCTCAAGGAGGGATGCGGCAAAGCACAGAGTCACGCGATATGCTCGCAGCGTTAGATCGGCTAGGATGCAATGTAGCATCTGCTGTGGTCCATCATAAATGAAACGGTGTATAGCACAATCCGTCTTTCTTTTTCTTGGGGATTGTGTTCAAATTCCCACGAGCCCTTGTTCTAGGAGTTTCGGAAGAGCGAGGATTCGTTGATCAGCATTGCTGCCCCAGTGCCCCGAATCTCGTCTCCGACACTTGTGGACAAGAGTTTGTGCCTGCAAGACACGACCCCATGATGTCACTGTTGCTGCTTCTGCAGCTGTCCAAGTAGTTGTCAGAAACTGTCGACCAAGATCTCTGCCTGCAGTCTTCCGTGCTCTTCATAGGAGGAAGGAATCAGGCTTCGGGTTCGCTTCGGCGATCGAGGGCAAGGGACGCAGGGTTAGCTGAAAGATTATGGTGTCCGCGACCGTTTTCCAAGACAAAAATAGGGCTACATAGGTCGCTACCCGATGACAATCCACCATTTTCCAAATTTTTTCGGTATGAAGTTGCGCAAGTCTGGTACAAACAGGTGCAAGCACTCCTTTGAGAGAAACAGCTATACTTGTTTTTATCTGAAGAAAGAAAGTTTTGCATGTTGTTCATACACTGCACAAAGTCGTTCTTACAAGATTTGATGGTTGGAGGAAGAACCGATGCTTTTGGCATTTGAAGCGTGTACGTCTTGATAAGATAACATATGCAATCTAAAATGCACCTACCGTAGAATACCGTGCATCCGCCCATTCCACACTAAGCGCTTGCCCCCAAAATTTGAAACATCTGAAAAAATATGCACAGTACATATGTATGTAAATTGATGAGCTCACATGCACCCATCCCCTATTTTTTGGCGATTATCTTCAAATTTTGAGTGGGCGCTTGATCGGTATTTTACGATACATCTATCTTAATTCTCTATATGAATGGTGTAAATTAGTAATGCCACTCTGCCAGAAGCCGGACTTTCTTTAGTACAGTTCTTGAAGTGAAAACGACTATGGATCCTTTTGGCCGCATTGAACTACGGTGACCTAGAGCGAGCTCCCAAAACATCAATTTTGTGCCCACTGTGGCTTATCTTTTGCCCCCAAGTTCAAACAAAGAAGGTTCTCCCCTCCTCTTACTTATGGTGCCCTTCGTCTCCTTGAGTTTATACATTGCTCATCCAAATCGAAACGGGCAAAGGTGGGGATTGAACCCAGCATCCCTGGGTTCTGCCGCGCTAGCTTTTGCTCCACGTGCTCCGAGCTGGTGTGCGGTAGTCCACTCCGCCACCGATGCTGCAAGTAGGATGTAGCAGGGAAGAAGTGCAATCATATGTTCTAGTTCTTATTGTCCACAACTGAACGTGTGTTCGCTGCTGAGTTTGGCAGGCCATAGTGAGCACCCCAAATAGACCGATCTCACCAGCCAGTTTGACTATGCCACCGCTGCCGCAATGCATCGAGGGAGCTTTAGTCTTTCTGAACGTGCAACAACCTCGCTGGAGCTCTGCGCGTGTGGAGCACCAGCGAGGTTGTCGCAGCGAGGTTGTCGTAGCGAGGTTGTCGCACTGCTGCCTGCCTCCTGCAAACTAGAGTTATGGCGGCGTCACGCATGCGCCGAACGGTTGGTGAGATCGGTCTACTCAAACACATACATAAATAAACCGATCGTATTTAGTATAAGCTACCCTGTCTGCATCCACATTTAATTTCCTCCTGATGTACACATTTCTTTTCAGGTCTAGCGCTGGACCTCCGATGTTGCCTCGATTACGCAAAATTACGGGACCAGATTTCCAAGACGTGGACAACAGCCGTTCGGATTTCCACAGAACATAGATGGCATTACAGGCCACTAGCTACAGAGCCGTCGCTAGCTAGACAGATGGCTAAACGTGACGACTTCCGTGCAAGGCAGTCTTTCCATGGCCCGTAACACACACCTTCTGACGGATATAGTTCGTTTCTTGAACCTAGAGCCGGTCGACGTCGCCAAGTGTGGCTCGCACTAACGGAATCCCTTCTGCGACGCCGCGATGGCCGCCTCGTTGGTCTGCATCTGGAACTCCTGGAAGCGCTGCGAGATGCGCTGGTTCATCTTCATGTACTTCTCCATGCAGTTCATGGCGCACTTGTCCTCCTTGTCTCGCACGTGACGCACCGTGAAGTCGTGCACGCAGTCCGAGAAGCACAGCTCCGACAGTTTGTTGTACGAGACGAGAAAGTCTTTGAACTGCTTGATCTGCTCCGCCTGCGGATCGCCGCTCGTCGTGATGGCCGCCATTTTCAACACGCCGAAACGCCTGATTCAGTACTACGGTTACAACACTAGTTTCGTACTTTTAAGATTTTTTTCAAAGTAATAATATTTTCTCTTCCTAATTTTAAGTTACAAGAAAAAAAACTGCAATCAAGCTTTTTTTATGGACTATTTTGTTTTTAAGATGCCTGTAAAAAAAGAAAAGATGCTTGATGTATTTCAGCAGCAAAGTGCAACCAATATCAATCGTTATTTTTAGTTTCGGTATGGTGCCTGCAACGCGTCTCCGACTGGTGTGTTTACCGCGTCCGTCCAAAAAAGTGGTTCCTCAATTTCCGCCTGATGACATTCTAGAAATGTCTACTTGTCGCCGGTCGCGATCCTGGTGGTGTTCCAACAGCGGTGGTTTATGTGGCAGACGCCTGTTATGCTCCAGGTCGCTCTCTAATGTGACAGTCCACAGACGCTTTCGCAGTCAAAAGTTGAGACGCCGTGACGACAGCGACACTCACGTTCGCTTGTTCTTTTTGCCAGCATCTCTACTACCAACCGCCAGGATCGCGACATGAGCAGCATGACCAACACTCCAGCTTCTGTGACGTCATTTGCTGCCACTTCGCGACCAGGACGCTAAACAGACCGGTCGGAGACGCGCTCCAGGCACCATAGTTTCGGTTTTGTAGTCATTTTTTCCAGAGTCGCAATTGAAGGCGACAAAACGTCACAGCTTTCACCCGAAGAGGAATAACAAGGACAAGCACATTTGACAACAACTAACTATTATTTTTATTACATCACTAGAGCAGCGACTAAACATCCGTAAAGATGTCTAAACAGGTACTTTTACGATACAGCAGAAGCCGTGCTCGTCAGCGGACATGAACGTGAATAAATAACGACATGACATGAAACTTCTTCGATGGAATAACAGTGTTGATTTTGATGAAGACTGGCAGTAATTGCAACGTATGACTAGATGGTTCATTTAAGAAGTGTCAACAGGTATCGCAGCGCTAACGTCCGATGCGTACACTGGCGGTCGGACGCGGTCAGAAAGCGTCCGGCGCGCGAAACTGAAACGCCTAACAAACCTAATTTCCGCACGAATAAGGACACAACCTGTGAGATCTCGAAGTTTTGTACTTTTGCGGCCAGGCTGAGTCCCCCTAAAAGCGCACAAAGTCGGATTGGTCCGTCACAACCGGACACGGCTAATTCTCCGTCGTCAAAGCGGTCGTGTCAGTGGTGAACTCCTCACCGCTGCTGCTGACTGATTGCGCACACAGGCACAGGTCACAGTCACGTGCAGCACTGCCGTGGTCCCGTTCTTGTACATGACCGGGAAAGGGTGCTGGATTCCCGTGCAGCGGTAGTCTCCGAGTGCCGGACACAAATTGTGGCCGCCGCACCGGCACTTCACGGTCGTGATGTTCTCGGGAACCCTGTGCCGATCATAGTCTACAGTAACTATCGCTGGGCACAGCAGGAGATTACTACCTGCCGCTGTGGTAGACGCCGTAGATGGAGGGGTGCCTCCGCACCTGCGGCTTCTCTTCCAATTTTCGTGCAGTTTCTTAGGGCCGCAGCATGTCCACGGAGCGTCTTGAGAATCGGATTATCCCACCTGTAGATGGTGTCGGAGTTGACCTGTGTGAGTGCGCTGACCAGAAGCACGGTGGTGCCGACGAGGAAACTACGGTAGTGCATTCGACGGCGGCTGTTGAATACATCGTACGCCGTCGCTTCCATCGATGCCATCGATATGTCGGTTTCGAAGAACCGTAATCCGCGGTCCGTTGGTGTTCGCCCGGTCGAAATGGCATGTCGACGGTCGGCCTCGCCATAATTTTATAGCGTACGAACCCTTGACGTTCCTTGGTGTATTCTGGCCTCCGTAAAATCCCACGCGGTGGCATCCCCCTCTCACTCAGTGCATCCTATCCGCGGCCGCCTCGGCCAACGTTGCAACTACTTGCCGCCTCTCCGGACAATGTCTAACTGCTCCTGGTCGGGCAACTTCGCGGCAAAGCGCGCCGCGGCGCGCGCAAGGTACATCCTTCCTTTGTCTCTCAAACTGCCCGCTGCGCCGTAAAGGGTGTGCGGCCTCTTTCGAAAGCCTGGATGAATGCGCGTGCACCAAGTTTAACTAGCAGCAAGGTAGGCAATATGAAGATCACAAGTAGCGCAAAGGATGTTGAATGTTTATGCGCACATATACCTCACAGGGCCCACACCACAAACGCTACGTGTTTCCCTTTCCACAACGGCCGCTGGTTTAGTTCCCGAAGTGTCCACTATTTATTGCTTTGGAGCTGCGAGCGTGAAAGGACGCATCAAAGTGCTGAAGGTTCGCGCGAAGACGGCAACAGACGGGGGTGTGTACTTCTTTTGTCAGGAAGTCTGCGCTGGATAACGGTGGCGGGTTGTTGTGCGGAAATTAACCCTCGGGCATTCCAAAGCGCCTTCCGTTTCCTCTATAACTGTACTTCTCTCTAGGTTCGCACTCCCGGATCGTGGTACTTCCCACCCCCGCCCATCGTAATGTGATTTCCACCCCTCTTCACACGTCGCTCGCTGGTAAACCCGCAGGGCGTTACTGTGGGGACAATCCCAAACCTTGGGAGTGCCCCAGGCCCTAGCTGGCTGTGTCTCTGGTATCGTTAATTGGTTGATTTGTAAGACTATTTGGGCGATATGTTGTCGCTTGCGTTTGAATCGTACAATAACCGTTTGTGAGTGCGCAAGTTCTTTTCTTTTTACTTATTTTGCTAATGTGCACAGACGTCCACTGTTTGTACGTGTACGATCTTAGAAGCCTCTGCAATTTCGTAAGTATGCATTTCAATAGCTTACGGATCTTTTTTATTTTTTTATTTATTGATCCTTTGGGATGGAGGATGGCACAAGACCGCTGTGGGGGGTTAGGGGGTTGAAGGAGGGGGGGGGGAGTGTCTGGTTTCTACGGAAGTGGCATCAGTTCCGCCTTCTTTGGTCTTCCGTGTCTTCTGCTATTCTGGAGCAGTCGGAAGGAATGAGTGAGTCAGCCTACACTATCTTGGTCAGACCGCTGACGCTAGCAAAAGTGGCGAGAAGGTGTCTACTGGCTGGTTGATCGAAGAGGCGTTGAGCGAGGGTTGCATGGTCGGAGTGAGGGATATGTACAATCGTCGATCGATAGGGAGCCATTTTTGGATAATATGTGGTGTGTATGCAGCGTAAAGCGCGAAACACATGCGCGTCAAAGCTGTCCGATCCGAGGCCAGGGTTTTTGACGCTACGAAAACCCTCGCCCCCGAAGGTCGTTCCGGCCGTTCGCACGTCGGATCGGACAGTTTTGACGCGCATCTGTTTCGCGCTTTAGTCATGATTTTGTTAAAAAATACTTCTTGTGTGCGCGTGTATTTGTCGGTGGGGGAGAAAAGGGTTTCGGGTGTCGCCCTCTGGAGGCGATCCTTACTATCTTTGCGGATACGCGTACGTAGATAGTGAAGAAAACATTGAGGCGAAATCAAGGTCAAATAGGGATTTGCGAAGGGGATGTGTGAGGAGGGTGGGGTTGCAGTTACGTTGCTCCCAGGTGCCTGTGTGGCGGCTGCATGTGCTGCAGCGTTTCCCCTGGGACCCCGGTATGGGCTGGCGTCCAGAGGATCTAAACATCCGCTCCCAAGTCTTGAAGCATTTGAAGGCGTTTACGGATTTCCGCAGCGGTAGCATTTTCGGGCGTTGTTGTTGACAGTTCTTCTAGAGCTGCGACAAAGTCTGTGTAAATTCGGTATGTAAGCGTTAACGTCTGTTCTCTTTGAAGATCAGGGAGGGTGGGGATCGAGGAGGTCCCTCCCCAGATTGCTAATAGTTCAGCCTTCTGGTAAAGTACAATCATGAGTGCCTGCGAGCTCGGGTCGAGAGGTGCAATGCCACGCTAGCCCGGCTCGGTCCGCCAAAAACTGGCGTCCGTGTAAATGTGAATGTGTCCATTTATTTCAGTATTGTGGTGCTGGTAGCCTATGCGGTTACGGAGGTCGGAGTTTTGTGTAGGTATCGCTTTGGTGGGTTTTAGGCTGATGACGGGGCTATCCCATGGCGAAGCATCATCAGGGCCGCTCCAGACGTGACGCTGAAGGTCCCATGCTAGGGTGTTTCGCCCTTGTAAGGTGTTTTCTAATCTAGAGGTGAATTGGCTACGTGCTTCAGCCATAATGACATCTATCGGAGGTATTGGCACCGTGGCCAAGAGCCTGTCGTGGCGCACGTGTTTGGGCAGACCGGTGATGGTGCGCAGCGTGGCCCTGTGCAGCCGTTCTATGTCTCGTAGCAGTCTAGGGGTGCAGTCGCAGGCTGGTGTACCGTAAAGTATCCGGCCAACAGCCGTAGCACGCGCCAGTTTTTGACAAGATTGCTGCCGGGCTCCACCATATTTATTGGAGACCCGTCTAATGGTGTGTAGCAGTGGGGACCATTGTTTGCGCAGATGTTTAGTCCACACTTTAGGGCTATTACAGCTGGCGATCTGAATCCCTAGGATGCGAATCTGGCCATTGCTAGACTGGATGTCTTGCGAGCCAACGTGGAGGGTGATATGGTGAGTGGGGTTTGTCACGGGCTTGCCATCTACACTGAGCATCTACACATCGTCTGCATACATAGGAAAACGGGCTGCAGTGTCACGTTTCAGCCGTTGGGCCACTCGTGTCATTGCTAGATTGAACAGCAAAGGTCCGAGGATGAACCCCTGGGGGACCCCCTATCCAAGAAATAGGTTCTCGGAGTCCACCCCGAGGCCTTTCCATTGAGTTGAATAGGTCGCTGTTGGAGGAACGAGCGAATCCAGTCTTGGGCACGTTGACTCGGGTAGCGCTGCGCTAATTCTTGAGTATGGCCTCCTGTGAAACGTCATCGAAAGCCTTACGCATGTCTAAGGCTAAGCTATCGTCGGGAAGCGCTTCCTACTTCGGCGGTAATGACACGGCGTAACAGCCGCAGACAATTGTGAGTCCCTATTTAGGCCGGAAACCTGCCTGAGCCGGGTGCAAGCCGGGTTGTACATATTCGAGGTATTGTTGAATGTGGGTATGGATCATGCGCTCCATAAGTTTGCAAACGGTAGAGGTTAGGGTTATGGGGCGCAAATTACTCGGTGTGGACGGGTCCTTTCCGGGTTTAGGGATTGGATAGATCAAAGCTAGTTTGAGACGGTCTTTGACTTTTTAAATACTGTTCGGTGAGATGTACGATATGCTACGCGGTAAATGGAGTTAACATACTGCACCAACATACATTGTTGTATTTATACACGTTGTTTGAGTTGAGTTTCAGGTCATAAAGGAAGGAGGGGGCAATAATTTATGTTCAAAAATGTAATTTAAATTGCGGGTGTATCATTGTCGGATGCCATACTTGGGTAGTAATTCAATTACAGTAATTAAATTACTGTAATTTAATTATTTGTCTTGGTAATTTGTAATTGTAAATGATTACTTTCGGCTGAAAGGAATTGTAACTGTAATTTAATTACTTTCTAGGGTCAGTAATTCCGAAATTTCAGGCACAATTACAATTACTTTTACAAGACTTCGTTGAGCCGACGGAACCTCTCTGAAAGCCTCAGCGCTCGCACAAGCGGCCTAGCGCTCGGTGACACACTCGCACACATAGACACGCACTCACACACACGCACAACGAAAATAGTATTGCGTTGTTGGTTGCTTTGTTGCTTACACTGCGGGCTGAGAGACAATAGGGACTTTTCGTAGATCGTTTCCGCTGTCCCGCAACGCTCTCCGCAACCAGCTACGCTAGCCGGAACTCTACAGTCAAGGCCATCGGTGCGCCGGCGCAGTAGCGGCTGCTTCGTTGCGGAGGGTTTAGCGGAGGGGAAACGCGGTCTACGAAAACTCCCTAATCCTTCTGGAGTCTACCTCAACGGTGCCGTCTGGCGCCGTCTGCGGAGCGGGCAAAAAACAATAGCGTAAACATGCCAAAATATTGAAACGAAAAAAAAAAATTGAGCTTCAGCTTTTAGCTGAGTTTAGAAATTTTAATTGTCTATGGTTTTTTTTTCTGCCATTTTTATACGTTTTTCTTCCAGTACTGTCGTATTTTTGTATCTTGGTATTATTTTCAAGTTTATGTCCTGTTGGTTTTACTTCGGATATTATTTGCATAAGCCTTTTTGGAGACTGACCTCGCACCTGTGAATATTGTCAACAATGATTCGGAAGCCTGGATTCGGTTCTTATAGATTTCTGAGCCATTATAATTTCAACTCAATGTAAATAACTTACAATACCATGATGTTTGTATGTGAATGCAGTCGTATTAGCACGTGTGGAATAATACTTGTAAAATATTCATATACGACTAATTGCCGCATTTTTATCTGGCGAGCTAACAAAAGTCTGTCAACCCAATTTTTCCGTTAGCTATTTGGCGTCTTCCAGCATAGGAGCATTTAATATTATTTATTAAAAATATGAGAACGTAGTACTTGATTGCCCCAAACAGTCAAGTTCTATCCTTAATTTAACAAAATTCGTAAGAGCAAATTAGAATACATGGCATTTATGCAGCGATGCTTAAGCCTCCTGAAACATTGGGGCAAGGAATGAACAAATACGTTGCATTCTATACAACTCGTTTAAAGTTATATGGCCCAAGTCGGATTGCTCTCAGAAACAATGCATTGTAAAGTAATTTCATTACTTTTGAAAAGTAATTTGTAATTGTAATTAATTACTTTTCACGCAGTAGTAATTGTAGTTAAACTACTTTTGAACCAAGGTAATTGTAATTAAATTAAATTTTGAAAGTAATTTACCTATGTATGGCCTCGGATGGCATATTTATAAAACCGGCAGCAGGTTAAAATAGTAAAAGTATGACATCACGGATGTATCTGTGTTTGTATGATCAAATCGGGGGGGGGGGGGACTGACTTTCTTCCTCCCCCAATAAATACTAGTAGCGTTACGATTGTAGGTCACTATAGCTGAATATAAATCTAACTGCTTAAATACTGTTGGGCAGTTGGATTTGGATTCAGCTAGTGACCTACAATCGTATTTATATATTTTTTCTGGGAATTTGTGTATGTCGCCGTGCATGCAGTATATTTTAAAGATGAGATGCGCCTAGATTTTATCAAATCAAATACCAAAGAAGCAGTGAAGGCGACTGTGTGCCGCGCGTTAAGTGGGTTTCACATTCAGCGATTTTGGCCCTAGAGCGGCGCGATTTCTGCCGTCGCCGCGCTCTGGCCAGCACCAGCGGTTGAGCGGCACGAGCGCCGCGACGGCAGAAATCGCGCCGCTCTAGGGCCAAAATCGCTGCATGTGAAACACGCTTTAGTTGAAGCGCTGTCGCGGGTTCCAATGCGTTTCAGCTTGGGTCCAGACGCAGGCGATGCTACAAGCGCGAGCTCCGGGCTTCAGCGTCCCTGCCAAGCACGCGCGCTCGTGCAATGCAAGCACTGTTCAGGGCCACACGCTCGCGCTCGTAGCATCGGCTGCGTCTGGACCCAAGCTGAAACGATCCACTCTTGGGGATATACTGTCGGTGGTCGAATGGGCTATACTCTATTTCACCTTATGATGTACCGCAGGAAAAGCTACAAGCGCGAGCTCCTTGCTCTGGGGCACATCTCGGCGGCACAAGCTCTCGCGCATTAAGGGCAGCTGCCAATGCTATGAGCTCGCGCTTCTAGCCTTCACTGCGGTACAACATCAGGTGAAACGGAGTATAGCCGCGCACACCACCTCGGAGCACGCGGAGCGAAAGCTCGCACTGCCTTCAATCCTCACCCCCTGCCCGGATCTGGATGAGCATCGTACCGGCGTGCGGTCGTGTGTCGCTACTGCTTGGTGTACGCTGAAAACCCCAGGCTAGCGGTTGTACCGCTCGGGCTAAATAGACCATTTGCTATATTACCCAAGCATCAAGGAGAATGCAGGGATTGGTGTTCCACGCGCCACACGCGCACGCCTTCACCGTATAAAAAGATTCGAAGTAAATAACAAAAAAAAACAAAAAAACATTGACGAACGCGCGTGCAAGATACAATTTGTTTATGGCATTTGCTTTAGAAAAGTTACTACTGCTGAGGCCATCACGCGCGGCGCGTGGAACACCAATCCCTGCATTCTCCTTGATGCTTGGGTAATACAGCAAGAGGTCTATTGCTCGTCTACAACTGAGACACCAGACGCCCTGCCCATTGGGGCTGGCTAACTTCCGGCTGTATAAACATACACACAACCAGGGACTCCGGAAGTAGATTTTGAGTGGGGGGCTGAAGTCAATCATTTTGTTTTTATATATTTTAATATAGGAAACAAGGACTGGGGCCGAATTTTTGTTGTTTTATTTTTCCTTATTGTTTATTTGAAAATAAACTATTATTTGCATGAAGTTCCTTACTTAGCATGTACAATCACTTTTCCTTCCTGCTTTATAACAACAGTAGGGAGTTTTAGTGGCTCGTACGCAAGAGCCTTGCGTACGCAATACAGTTGCGGGTCGGAAATGCATACGCATTGAGCGCAATATTGCGTTTTGCGCATGCACCTTCCGACCCTCAAAGCTTTCACTACGATCCACTAAAGCTCTTTAATATCGCGAAAACGCTTATGCACAGTGCTTCAGGCACTTTCAAAATCCCAACAAGGATACACAGCATTGCAAAATTGAGTTTGCGGAGAATCACGTTTATCATTCTTCAAATGTTCATCCAAAAGACATCCACGCTATGAAATGAACGAGTACGCCAAGAGAATTACATATATACAATGACATACTAATACATATTTAGAACATGTGCACAAAAGCGTGGTGAAGGAAACAGATCCATATATAGGCCCCAGGGCCATGTGTGTTGATCGTCTCAAAAGGAAGACCAAAGGTCGCCGTTCGCTCAGCAGTCCTGGAGACAAATGCCTTGATGATGTCGTCCAGGTTGAGCTCGGCAGTTCTTCCTTTTTGAATGGGCAAAATAAGGTGGGGGGGGGGGGGGTGTTAACCTCCCCTGACTCATACGGCTGCGTAGATAGGTTTTAATTCGGCGTAAAGCACTAAACGGGCTTTTCCCCGGAAGCGACAGGTGCAGGCACAGAATGAAGACGTTTCATATATTTTACGACTTTGTTCAGGAGGTCACGAATTTCGTCGGATTTTGCCTGTAGTGTACTCAATATGGCGTCAATTGTGAGGGATTCAAGGTTGTATAAAAGAGCCGGCAAAAGTAAAAGCTGCGCAGAGAGTCGAGCCAGATCAAAATCGCACGCATGCACTCCCAGGGCCTCTTTCAAGTCATCTGTTGTGAACTGTCTTCCCCGGCGGCGTTGATCGATGTGCTCTCTAGGTTTACTAGCTGTTTCATACCAGGCTGTTCAAACCGCCGTTGAATTTCACTCATAATGCAGTCTACAGCCGCAAAGTACTCCTTCCGTAACGCTGCCTTGCAATCAACTACAACTGGCGAAGAAGGTTTGTTGCTCATTTAAAACCTTCTTGCGGTTTTGTCGGCTTTGCGCTTCGAAGGTCCTTCAAACCTAGCCGCATTGCAGTTGAGCTCGTGCAGTCCCACAACTCTTCAAACGCGACTTCAGACCGCAAACGGGACGTTGCCTCGCAGAGAGTCTCTGCATCCTCTTTGATACCTGCGGCGCGAAACATTGAACGTTGCAGTACCTTTTAAGTTCTTGGCATGGGCCGATTTTCGGCAGTGTTTCAAACCTTTTCAAAAGCCTCTCATAACCCTTCAAAGTGGCCCTGCTGTTGTCTTCAATCGAATATTCTCCTTATAGCAGCTCGTTCAGTGTCTCCTGAACTCTAGCACAGTTTTCAGCGAACCTTCTTCATTGACTTCACTCTGACAGTCCACCTTGTTGGGCAAAGCACAAGAACGTTATTTGGTATTGATCCGGCCTCATACGCCGCCTCGCGGACTGGAGGAATTACAATAGATGAATAAAAAGCTTTGCGTTTCTACGAAGTCGGAGTGGGGGGCTCAGCCCCATCCTGAGAAATCTTGGGGGGGGGGGGGGGGGCTCTGGCCCCCCTGCCCCCCGGTTCCGGAGTCCCTGCACACAACACGAGTTTACGTACAAGCGCGAGCTAGCCCGCGCTCCTGGGTTTGAGACGCGCATTTCTGGCGCGAGCGCTCGTTGTAAGGAAGAACGCTTCAAAACAACGACCTCGAGCTCTTTTTTTTTTTGGGGGGGGGGGGGGGGGGCAAGGGGGGCATTGAGAATAGAGGAGTTGTTGCGAATTAAGGGGGTGCCTTCAGGAAAACAATTGGGGGGGGGTGTACACGGGTGTGCAGGGAAATCACTGGTTGCCAGTTATCTGAAGCTTTATCTGAAATCAGAGGAAACGCTTTTCCGTCCTCCACAAATGTTTGAACAGTTCGCGACAAAGCAAAGCAATATTATATGAGCTTCCTAACACCGAATCTAATGCTGAGGAAGTCTCACTCTTGAATCATGACGATCGGCAGTTGCGTCCATAGGCGTAGACTACGGGGGGGGCATCGGGGCTCGTGCCCCCGGGCTATGATCCTTACCGAGACACTATTTACGTGCCATGTAATGAGCTCCTAGTAGTGGCATGTAAACAAAAAATAACGCACACAGCGACGGACACATGGCGACATACATACGTTGTAAAATGTACCCCTCAAAATAAACTACGTACTGATAATTGCCGGTGTAAAAAAAAAAGAAAAAAATTGCGCAGAAAAGAATTTTTTTTCCCGGAAAAACTGCTCAACCTGCTTCCCCCCCCCCCGGGAAAATGGGAAAGTCTACGCCGCTGGTTGCGTCTGCTCTGCACAAGCACCAAAATGGCGGCTCCCACAACAATGTCGGGAAACGAAGTGCCGACACTTTAGACGCAGCTCATTTAGTGGCTCAATATTGCCTATAGTAAGGGCACGTTCATGTAATATATACGTTTCTCCTGGACATCGAGAAGATAAATATAATTCGTCACGATTAATCTAAAATTTAATTAAAAACTAAATACTTAAGCGCGCTTTATAGCGGACCACAATGCCGAAAGCTTACTTTTACTAGTTAGAGTGTCTATCTATGTATTTATTTATTCTGCTGTCTTGTTTTAAACTATCATGTTAGCATCGTATCGCGTCTCTTCACAGAATGCGTAGTCGAAGAAATCACGTAATAGGTATTTTACGTGAATACATGAGTCGCGGTGCTGTTGTCGCCCACAGCTTGAGAAACGGCGAGGGTGTGGCTTATTTTCTTCGCGCTTCGTGATTGGTTCATCGAGCGCTCCTATCGGCTAACGCTGCAGTCTGATTGGCTGCCAAGTGATAATGAGATGAACGGGACTCGCCACGCCCTGCGTTCCCTAAGTTGCCAGTTTATTGGAGTGATCCCGCGCATTTCTTTTTCACATGGGTACATTGAAAAAGGGGAAGGTATTTCGATTGTCACGATATGTATAAAACCAGTTTTTACGCACATTCCACTATATGCGTTTTCACCTCAAGAACGGCAGTAAAAAAAAGTCCGACTGCTCGCGGAGCATTACTGATTTCCCCCTTTATGTAGAGAATTAAGATATACGTAGGTGAATTGTAGATTAGGTATATGTTGTCTTATCAAGACGTTCACGTTCCGAACGCCAAAACCATCGCTTTTTCCTCAGATAACCAAATCTCGTAAGAACTACTTCGCGCCGCGTATGAACAATGCGTAAAACTTGACTTTTTTACGTGAAAACGGGTATAGTTATAAACGCTTTATTTTATATTTTTTTTTAGCTTCCGGATATATATACATTTATCAAAAAAAAAAAGTCTAACATTTTTTTTTTTTTTGGGGGGGGGGATTATTGTTAGAGAGTCATGTTTTACCTAGCGAATGAGAATCGGCTAACGACAGGCGGCAAGTTAAACGGCCAACTGCATACTCGCAGAGTATGGCAGATATTCAGAACGCTACTATGCTCCGTTCCACCTTCAGCTTCGAGCGCAGCGGACGCCATGAGCTATCCCAGCCGATCCAGCGCCGAGAGAAAATCGCGTGACCTGCCGATTGGGCAGAGCGAAACAGGGAGCTCAAGGTCACATGACACTCTCTCAACGCTGGATTGGCTGGGGTGGCTCTAGCGTCCGCTGCGCTCGGACTGAAGGTGAAACGGAGTATAGGGCAGCCTAAACCGAGACAAACGAGTACCAAACTATGCCTTCACTGTCAGAATGATCCTAAAAAGCTGTGCTATAAAAGGGAACAAAAAAGAAGAAACGCGGGCTTATTTTTGAAGACTGCGACAATACGGTAGTCAATTAAAGAGCAGCCAAGTTTGACTCAACACTAATTCTACCAACATGTTTTTTTTTTTTAGTTTATGTTATGAGAGTTAAGTTCGATAAGCTTATAATAATTAGAGGACGCATTTTTATTGGTAGACGTTTAGTGGCTATGCTGATTCTTGCTGGCTTTTCGTAGAAATTATATTTACATGCAGGCTAAATAAACTACCGAGTCTAAAAATGGGAGGGAGAGGGATTTTATCCCAAGTGTTGCGCTGTGATTACTTTTGCAACAATTTTTTTAAAATAGTAAATTTAAGCAAATAGTAAATTTAAATACAAAGTAGATGGAACTTGACCAGAGTCTTATTTCTAAAAAGAAGGCTTTTTTGTTCCTTTTACGCCCTAGCTACTCTAATTAGAATAGGTAATAAGTAAAATAGACAGTTGGGCTAGTTGGTGCCTTAAATCATTGTGATATGCTTCAGAAGAGGAACCTTCTATCATTATTAAAGATGAACTCATTTAACAATATAATCACTTTTTTTCTTCAAGTAACGTGTTAGCAGACGTTGGCGTATGCTTCAAAAGCGTCAGCCACCGCTCCAAACCAGGGTAGAAAAAAATCAGATTTATATCAGATTACTTTCATTTAAATCACTGTAGCTAGATAATAGGGATTATAGTTATGTATCACTAGATCTATATTTAAGCATGGCATATATTGATTGATGAATTCTGTTCGATTACTAAAAACAATGTGGAAGATAGACGTCACTAGGGATG
Organism: Ixodes ricinus; assembly: GCA_037355805.1. Taxonomy (NCBI): domain Eukaryota; kingdom Metazoa; phylum Arthropoda; class Arachnida; order Ixodida; family Ixodidae; genus Ixodes; species Ixodes ricinus. The sequence continues at coordinate 131,573 of JAZHYW010046273.1, read as the reverse complement.
CAGCGAACTTTTTTCGAACCGAAGTTTTGATGATCGAATCAAGCGGTTCCAGAGGTTCGAAACTTTTCGAACTTGTTAAACCAAGAAGTTCGACGCTTTTCGAAAATTTCTAACTTTGCACGTTCAGAAATGCAATGTTTTTCGAACCTTCGAACTTATTATGCTAAAAAGTTCGATCCATTTCGAACTTTCGAACTTATTACGCATCAAAATTAGATGCTTGTCGAACTTTTGAACTTGATAGACCAAAAAATTCGATAATTTTCGACCTTTCGGACTTTTCGCACTAAAAAGTTCGAAGCGTTTCGAACTTTCGACCTTCCTACGCTAAGGAATTCGATAATTTTCAAAGTTTCGAAGCTATGTTATTTAGAGAATTCTAAAAGCTTCGAACTTTCAAATCCTGAAAATTCAAAAGTTCGACGAACTTCGAACTTCTAGGGTAAAAGTTCGAAGTTTGTCGACCTTCAAAAGACTGGCGGACGGTTTCATTTGAATTCAAGCAGTGAGGTACATTCGAAATTTTTCTTTCTCGAAATTTCACATGTGGTGTTGCGTTCCTTGCGAAAGACCATGCCGTTTATTTCAATGCTCTAGCATGCTTAGTTTTAAAGAAATAAATTCCCGAAGGAGCGAGGAAGGACGACGGGTTTTTGACGATTGTCGTTTGTGCCATATTTGAAGCGCGCTATAGCCGAAGCTATCTATGGTAGAGATGTTAAACTTTTTAAGAATGATCTATGTATAACCTCGGTAAGTGTCGTCTTAAGGTGTTGTCTTACCTACTCTGCCCCTGTCTTGCGGCGCATTTTGTCAAAATAGGTCATGTACCAACTGGCCCATCTGTCACTATTGATTCAAGAGGAATTTCGAAGAAATGTCCAAACATGTATCTACAAGCAATTATTCCCTAAACTTGAAAAATTTTTTCGTCTAAATTGTTTGAGGTATCGCGTTTAAATTAACACCACGGACAGTACATATCATTGCCATCTGCAGAATACAAAATAATATATTTATTATTTTTTCACGTTGAGGAATAAATTAACTAATGGGGGAAGATTTATAATATTGTTCAGCACGTCATTAACAAACATTAACAAATTCAACACGTCATTAACAAAAAAGGTTCTAATTTTGTTTTTCTTGTTTCACGTTTGTGGGACGTGTTTCTTTTGGCCTGTACACATTTTGGTAGGAAAACTTGTTTCTAAGTTCTGAGCCTTTGAATATGCAAGAATACAACACTTCCGGCGGGTTCTTGATAGTTTTTTTTTCTCCAATTTTTTTATTCCCGCATTTATTGTTATGTTTAATTTTTCTTTAACCAATGGCACGGTTATTTAAGTCGAAAAGACATAGCTTTGAACTTTCGAACCACTAAGCATGTGACAAGTAGTGCCTTCTGACAACGAGTTTCCGACAATGACCTTCTACGCGATCTTTTATGCAGTGACGAGCGATAGTAGCTATACATATGCATAAATAATTTCAGATTAAAATAAGGTCGACCACGCCCTCTCTCACCGTATTGTTTTCTTTAACAGTCCGCAATATCAGGGAGGGGGGGGGGAAGAGCTAAAGCTCCCCCCCCCCTTTTTTTTTTCCCCGACGCCACTGGTATGGTAGAACGCTCCTTGACCTCGAGTTGTGTGGGTTTCTGTGCTTTTTGCGCAGCGTTTCCTCCGTCCCGGAAAATAAACCTCCGGAACAATTACAAAAAACTTACTAAATGCCAGTGCCACTCGGGCGACGTTCGATCGGATTACTACCATAACTGATTTGAGGCCAGAGAAGAAGAAATAAGAATAAGATGCCTCTGTCCGCTTCCGCCGTTAGGCACCGCAGACTTAAAGCCGATCCGAATAAAATGAATTGGATCGTGAGATCAAGTTCGAATTTCACAGTAAAGCCAATTTGGGAAGGGAAAAGAAATTCAGGACTGGCCAAAGGAACAGCCTGGGGAAAACCAGCGGGAGAGAGCCTTTCCTCCTGTGCTCGACCCCTGTCCGACCCCGCTACTAGGTCACAAGCTTGCATCACAGCGGGTCCGACGGTCACCGCTCGGCAACCATGAACCAAGCTGCTCCGCCGCCAGCGATTAGTTTGATATCTCTCGGCTCCCCGTAGAGGATGCCCCCATGCGAGGGCCCCTCCCACCCTGGGAAGACTCGAGAGGCGCTACCTTTATGTCAGCCAGGCACGTAGCCAGGGGGGGGGGGACTCATGGGTTCCCCCGCTCCCGAAATCTTCCATTTTGCTGGGACCTCCTCTCCCCCCCCCTCATACAGCATTTGGTCATGGGCGGGCTCTCCCCTTCCCGAACCAAAATCCTGGCTACGTGCCTGATGTCAGCCTTCCCCTTATAGGGACCGCCTGACTCACGGATCACCACGCCACGTCGCACATCCCACGTCGCACGTCTCGCACTCCCGCCGCAAGTCTCACGCCATGCCTCCACCATGTCACGCGTCGCACGTGACGTCCCGGACGTCACACGTCACACGCTGCGCTCCCCGCCTCACAAGCTCCCTACTCTGCAGCGGGGAAGGCTAGAGGTTATCAGCCCCTCTATGTTCCCCCTCTCCAAAGAGGAGTCCCAGAGCCAGGACTCTCCCCCCAGGCGGAGGGGATTTTCGTCAAAGCCTCGGTTGCAGCAATGAAGCTGGCAGGGCGCACCACGGGCCGGTGGTGGTGGTGGTATAGCATTATTTTTGGTTGACTTCCCACGTGGCGACAACCGCGTGAGTTTGCGCCCCCGGATTACTACCAGCGTACCAGCGTGCAAGGGGTGGGAAGGTAGTTTGCCAGATCGCTTCAAGGTTTTCTGAGCCTCAACCTCCCGCCCGCCCCTGACCGTTTCGAACTGGATGAGTATCGTAAAACAGTGTCTTCGTGTGATCACTACTGCGTGATGCACGTTAAAGACCCCCCGGGCTGGCGGTCACAATTACTGATCTATGGTCACACGCCACTCTGCACTGGCAAATACGCCAGTGCGTCCGGGACACTCGTCGTCTCATTTAATTTGCGTGACCAACATTGCGCAGTCTAAATATCACACCCGAACTTTTCGAAACCTGGTTTCGTGAAAACGTTATTTGAAACTGAAACTGTGGAGGAACATGAAAACCGGACTTCGAACTCTGAAAACTTGGACTTAAAAGAAATTTGAAATTTTCGAAGTTTTTTTCGAATTTAGCTTTAAACGAGAATCGAAACCTCGAACTTTTCGAACTTCATCTAGAAAGAAATTCGGAATATTCGAATTTTTCAAACTACATGTCTCCAAAATTCGAAGCGTCGATTTTTTTAAATTTTAGAGCCAAAGAAATTTGAAATCTTGAATTTTTGAACTTCAGATTCAAAGAAATTCGAAATATTCGAGTTTTCGAACTTCAGGTCCCAAGAAATTAAAAAATTTCGAATCTCTTGAATTTCAACTTAGGTAAGTTCGAAATATTCGAATTTATCGAACCTCAAGTAGAAAAATATTCGAAATATTCGAACCCGAACTTTTAGAAACCGTGAAGGCTTCGAACTTTTTAATTCGAAACTCCACGGTGTTCGAAAGTTAAGAATTTTTCAAATTCGAACCTCGGTCGGTACGCAAATATCGAAATCTCAAATTCGAACCTCAGTTTGGTTCGAAAATATCGAAACCTTTCGAATTAGAACCTGGGTTCGCGACATCCCTTGACGTCACTGTCACCTGAAGTACAGTTTTATTATCAAGTTTTTATTGATGTAAATCCAGTCATACCAAAACAAAAATAGCTTAATTTTTTACCTAATTAAAAAAAAAACTTGACATTTTTTTTTTTATTTTGAATTCTGATGCCCTTCCAATTGGCTGTTACGTAATTGAAGAACCAAGTGTAAGGTAGAAATAAAAGCCCAACGCTCCGATTTGCTGAAAGGAGCACTTTTTTTTTTTTTGCTAGTGTTCAACCTGACATCAATTTTTCCGATTCTTTTATTTAGATGAAAAACAAATGCACATAGAAAGCATCAAATGATAGAAAAACTGTAAATACAAATATATTTTCGTAATCATCTTCACGGGAAAGGTTTGATTTAAATCTACATGCATGTAAAACTGGCGCGATATTGAAATCATCTTGATTTTTACTCTCCACCCTGCTCCAGACCAATATTATGCCTGCTGCGAAACCTGCTACAAAAAGACGAATGCCGCTTCCGTCACTGAATTTTTGTAACCAATAGACCCACACTGACTATTGCCAACGCAGGCGCGGCTTTCTTAAAAAGACACGAAGAAACAAGAAAACCGCTTGGCTTAGGCATTCCGTCCAATGCAATGAATGCCAAATAGCACAAAATATGCAGTTCCCAGTTCCAATCGTCGCGATGGAAATAGGCGCAATGTCAGAGTGTCAACTGCGACACTGTTGGTTTGAGAACGCGATGACTCCGAGCTTTCATGATTATTTTTACACATATCATCGAACTTGCAGTTCGCAACTGATGATGAGCCGGCAAAGTCACGGCGAGGAAAATTCTGGTCGTGAAGTCACGAACGAAAACCACAAGAGGGTGCCACCGAAACATCTCGGCGGTAATAAAGCTGTCGCTTTAGAGCAAATAGGGAACACCAATAGCTACCCGTTGACGAACCGTGTGACAAACGCGTTAAACTCTGGAGCCTGCCACAAGTGATCTAGCAACCCCCCGGCTCTTATACAACACACTGACGCTGTGTCGTGTTGTTGGTCTGCTACTTTCACTGTGGCAATTTTTCGCTACCGAAATAAGCAATACTTAGGAGTGACCACCAGTACTGCGGAACGACGTCATGGCGCTGCCAATTACGTCGTACGAAATCAATAGGACAGAGTGAAGTCAGCGTCTCCGGTGCCTGTGAGCTGTTCCTGCTAGTGCCGTGCAACAGCTGTAGCCCGGAGTCTTTAACGTGCATAGCGCGTACGCACGCCGGTACAATGCTCATCGAAGATCGAAACGGGCAGGGAGTGGGGATTTAAGTTTTAACCCACGCAGTATCTCCGGGTTCTGCGGCGCGAGCTTGCGAAATCAGGCACACTGCTTATCCATCATACAAAAGACAGTATGCAGCCATTGCATGAGGCGTTTTGTCCCGCGTGTGGTACAATCCCTGTAACACTGGTCATACAAAAAAAATCTTTTAGCAGACATGTTTGAAGTATGTGCAGCGCAAGTTCGTCTGCTTGCACAGTTGCGACGATGTTAGAAAGCTTAACTCCTATTGGCTGATCGAAGAAAAAAGAAATTGTGGGTGGACTTGAAGGCATCTAGCATTGAGGTCTACCAACAATCCTATCAAAGCCACTCAGAGCTTGAAGATACATTCTGCTCTATTCGCTACTCCTCGGTGTCGGAGAAATGAAACGCGTATGGCGTACCGATGTTAACGGGAGGTGCCCACACCACAAACGGGTTCGAAGAACCGCAGCAAGGCGGGCAAGGATCGCTGGCAACTTGCTGCTTGCCACGCGCAAATGCTTCTTGAAGTCCTCGGCCTTTTGCCGAGGTGAGCGAGCGGACATGACCGCTCGTCCGCTCGCGTCGTATTCTCGTAGGTAAACAAATCTAGAATTTTACTCGATACCATTTATTTTTCTTCTAATGCTACAGCATTTAGTGTGAAAAAAAAAAAAATCATATCTGTTCCTTGGGTGCGTTGCAAACGCGAGATTCTCGGGTTTTGCGTTGTGGGGTCACACCGCTAGTATATCATGCACAAGACAGTCCGAGGCCTGTTTGTTCCTTGTATGAAGGTGGTGTCACACTGGTCATACAAACACTGTCTGCAAACATCTTCGAAGCATACATATGTATGAAGCAGGCATGAGGCTTCTGCCATCATGTCTGGAACGAACGTGGTGTTTTTATTTAGCTTTTATTTTATTTTTACGATGTATGAGCAGTGTTACTGGAACGTTAAACTCCTTGCGTAACGTGCGTTAACGCTTTCTAAAAAAAAAAAGAAGAAGAAAAGAGTCACACGGAACTGGTCACGGGGTCCGCGTCTCAATCTGTCTATGACCATTGCAATGCCCTAAAACGGCAGTAACGCGAAGAAATCGATGCATACTAATAAGAGAATACGTTGCATCTTGCTCCGTGTACATTACATGACTTTCTGACGCATTGTTTTCATCGCCGTCTGTGATAGATGCACGGGCACCCCGAACGCAGACATACCCCCCCCCCCCCCCTCACCTCCACCTCGAAGCTATTCAAAGTAGCGGATACGTTTTGACCGGACGCGGACGAGATCGACGTCGACGTCGCCTATAAGCAGCTACACTTGCTGACGTTAAAGACTTGACGTCAGGGCGAGCGGCACGCACCCCTTCATTCAAGAGGAAACATGCGACACACGCCTCGGATCTATTTTGGGACTCGAGCGTCGCCTACGTATAAGTCGCTGCGTTCTGAAAATAGCGTTCACCTGGCCGTCCTTGACCAGTTGCCTTCCGGTCACGGCATGCCGGCCGAGCGTAAGACCGTTCCTTCTCTACGCACGCGTACTACGTATACCACTTCGTTTCCTTCCTAAGCCGACAGTGCTGTGGAGGCTACGTGCTCGTTGAACCGGTGGTACGTACGTCTGTCTTTCGCCACGTGATCAAGCCCCCGCCCGTACCGGGGCACGGAGAACCAGGTCATCCCCTACAGAAATACCATGTAAGCCCATCGCGCTATCAATGACCTGACTTGCCCAATTCTTGATATGGCGAGCGTGTAGCTACCACGGTACTATCAGCTTAGGGTGGTGGGGGACAGAGTGGAACGGAGTGTAGTAAGAATAGGGGTGCCTCTGGCGTAATACGGCAAATTGTCGACCTTGTGCTGACGTGTTGCATGCCGCTTGCACGGTCTGGGTCGCCTCAGGGTGGTGATGGGTAGTTCCCGGGCATTGACGACGACTGGACGACGCGTACGGCGAGATAACAAGCTTGTGTATCTTTAGATACCTTGCGCCACCTGGCGGGTCACTGGGTTCGAGCACCCTTCCAGGTTGTTGCGATGTGTGCGCGGCCCCTTAGGAAGAAGGAAGACGCTTCTTTGATGACCGTAAAAGAGTGAGCGCGTAGACGGGCTGGACTTGCTTGCATTGATGTCACATCATCGGTCGTGGTGGTGACCTTGCTGCTGGTGCGTACCTCTGCAGGATACCCTTCGCACCGTCGAATTTGTTTTTTTCCAGACAAGAACAAGTGGGAACGAGGGCGAGAGGGCTACCAGCTGGGTGACGACCCCACGTGCAAACCAAGGATTCTGATATGACTGAACTGGATTGACATGATATGCCATGACTGAACTAGATTGACGTGACATGACAAGACTGTTCAAACTTGATTGACATGACATGACAAGACTGTTCAAACTGGATTGACATGACTGAACTTGAGACGGAAGAAAAGGAAGACGCGCTCCCTTGAGAAAACTTGGGAATCAAAAGACGAAATACGGTACGCACGAAAGGAAGATTGGTGGAGCTCAACCTAGGTCGCTGTAGCTCACTGAAGCCATCTCGGCGTCAGGTATGTGGTGCTTGCTGTACGTTTGTCACGGCTAGCGTATTGCACAGTGCTCCAACTCTGTCCAAGGTATACAGTTGCGCAATTGGGTGCGAAAGAGACGCGCGAAGAAGCCAGCAGTGCGGGGCTGCCTGCACTACTGCGGAAGGTACGTTAGCCCATGACAGTGTAGCATAGAATGGCTGACAAGAAGTGTGCGCGCTCGTTTAAACACGTGCTCCCGCATGCTCATACCTGAACCTAGAGCCACTAAATGAGCTGCGCTTAGGTATCGGCACTCCGTTCCCCGACATTGTTGTGGCCGCCGCCATATTGGGGCTTGTGCAGAGCAGACGCAACTGCAGATCGTTATGATTCAAAAGTACGACTTCCTCAGCATTTGATTTGGTGTTAGAAAGCTCTTGTAATATTGCTTTTCTCTGTCGCGGACTGTTTAAACATTTGTGTAGTACGGAAGAGCGTTTCCTATGATTTCAGATAAAGTTTCAGATAACTGGCAGCCATGATTTTAAGCCACAACATGGCCAAGTGTCGTTACTCTGAAGCGTATATTTAGTGGCACTACCTGAACCTTCTGAACAAGCGATTTTCTTAAAATGGTGGATTCCGCAAGAATAATACAAAAGAACAAATGAATCGCTCGTGCACTTTCGTTTCTGAAAAAAAAAAAAAGGGGGGGGGGTTAGCCAGAGTGGTACGACTGCTAACCTTGTGTCATTAACGTGAAGCACGCAATTGTGGTTACCCGAATGTAACGCCGGTACGATATGTTTGTTCGTCCCGAAAAGTGGGCACTTGTTTCAACCATCCGACGTACAGCTTCTTCCAACGAGGCGAACGACAAACCACGTGTTGCCAATTTAGCGGTTTTCCTGCTAAAATTTAGCGGTTTTCTGAGTCGTCGAGCGGTGGAAATGGCCGTTTTGCAATCGGCGGGATTTTTAGCTGTTTTTCAAAATCATGTTAGCGTTTCTTCTGGCGGTTCCGGCAGTCGTCGTTCCGGCGGCGGCCGGAACGGCGTCTGTTGCCGTTTCAATCAGACAACGAGCAAGACAGCAGATAGGAAAAAAAACGCGCGGGCGCCGTCAGGAGCGAACGTCCTTGGGGAGCGCGGTGATGCAATTCGGTCGGCGCTCCGGTGTTACCAACGAGGTAGGGTGTTACCTGTGTGAAGTCACTTCCGTGATTAAGTTTTCGTGACATCGACCTCTCAACTTTGCACCCCCTTCGAAGCGCGGAGAAAGACGTAGTTCTACGTCAAAAAAGAAGAAAAGAAAGAAACACGGCTGGTGTATGTCTTTTTTCTCACAAAGATTAAACATTCGGCTACGATCTTATACACTTACTCCAAAAAAATGAAAGCCGTTTACAACTCCCTGTAACGCCGGGTTGGAGCGCAGCTCTTGAGGAGGAGGAGGGAAGGGTAATCGGGGGAGGGTATACCTCTCCTGCTCCTCCTCCCCTCATTCTTCAATCTCACTCCGGGGGGTCACGTGACCTCGGGGGAGGGGGGTCATGTGATCCGGGAGGTCACGTGACCCACCTCCCCCTCCTCCCCCGGAGTCACGCGACCCCCCCCCTCCCCGGGGAAAGTGCTCGCGCGGTGCATTATGGGATATTTCCCGCCAATGCACCGCGCGGCTACGCCGACGGCGACGGCGACGCCGCTCAAGCCGGAAACGGGCGCCTAAGAGCTGCGCTCTAAAACGAATGTTACGTACAATTGCATATGTGCCGTTCTACTCGCATACAGAAAACCTGTTCAAAGTATATAACATATTAAGTATCTACAACATGTATAAATATAGGATCTCTACAAAGTATAAACATGAATTGTTCAGTAACCGTACTTACATAATTACACTGTCTGATTTAAACCAACGCGTTCCCAATTATCAATTTCGAAAACCTGAATACTGGCCGATTAAACCTAGGAAGAGAAATGCTATACTACAGATTACCTAAACTGCTTATTTTTTTTTTAATTCTCAGTGATGTTCACTTAACACCAACATGGAAAGATTGCGTGCGTTGATGTGCCAGATTTTGTTATATAGCCGACTAATGCTCTTGGTGTCCGTGTGTGCTTTTTAGTTCTCTCTCGCCCTGGCACTGCTGTAGAAAGCTATTCGGGGGCCGAGAACTCGTCAAGCCGTTTCGTGCGGCTTTTTAGGGGCGAAGCTCCTTAGGGGCTAGCCATGTCCGTATGTCCGTCCGCCGTAGGCCGGCGTTGGGTGCTCGTGCTTCTGCTCGTGAGATCACGTGCTCACGAGCACGTGAGCACATGCTCACGTGCTCGTGTAGAGCAAAAAAAAAAATTGGGGAAAAAAAAGATTAAAAAAAATATGAAAAAAGAAAAAAGAAGAAAAAAAAGAGTAGGGGGTTCTGAGATGCCATCCCATCTGTCTGCTTAAAAAAGAAAAAGAAGAAAACCACACATTCTCCTACTGCCATGAATGAAAAGGACCGAAAAGCTCGGCATGCAGCGCCTCAGCGTCTACGTAGACAGCAAGCTGCTCCGGAGACCAGGGCGCGAGAAGCTGCTGCACAGCGTCAAAAACGCCAAGCGGACCCGGAGTTGAGAGCTCGGGAAGCGGCGGCAAAGCGTCAACGCCGACGGCAAGCAGCAATACCTATGACCAAAATCAGTATCATCAGCACCACCCGAGCTTCGCCCCAATCAACATCACTCACCACGTGGAGATGCGGTCATTTTTTCTCTGCCTCCACCATTGTAAATGGGAAATAAAGATGATGATATTGTTAGGAAGAAGACGAGCAAAGCGCCCCCGGCTGGAGAGATCGTGCTGGGTGCTCGAGCACAAGGCAGGTGGCGGTCGAACCGTTCTGTAGAGCAGTCTCTTACCAAACTACCCCCATTAAATCGTCCCCATTAAACCCAATGGGTTTTCAATGGGGATTATTTAATGGAAGTAGTTTGGTAACAGACTGCTCTACAGAACGGTTCGACCACCAACTGCCTTGTGCTCGAGCACCCAGCACGATCTCTCCAGCCGGGGTGCGCTTCGTCTTCCTAACAATGTTATTATTATTATCATTATTATTATTATTATTACGCCGGAATCAAGAATAAGAAAAAGTAATCCCTGATTTTCTTGTCCTCATCAGTTTATCTCTCAACTTAAGCCTGTAGAGGCCCGATGTAGGTTGGATCTCCTCCCTGCAGTACTTTGCTTCACCTTTCCGATGGACACTTGGGCCGGCTCGCTAGAAACAGCGTCTCAGCTGATTCTGGGTGGAAGAAAGCACTGCCAAAGCTAGCGCACGAGCTGAGCGGGTCTCAAGTTGCGTCTCAAGACGCTCGCGCGCCCCAGCTTTTGCAGTGCTTTCTTTCACCCAGTCTCAGCTGAGACGCTGTTCTAGCAAGCCGGCCCAGAAGACGCAACGGAATGTCAGGTGATCTTTGGGGGAAGGTAGTCATATGTCGCCAGCGGTGGATTGGCTTGATTAGCTTGGATGGCAGCCAACGATACGAGCTGATGGGACCAATCAGACAGCTTCAAAGTTGCACCATCATGGTGTTCACCATGTTCCTGTACGTGTTCTGTCATCCCTGAACCAATATCGTAAACAGAAAAGGCCCAGTGACTTGCACTTTTGACGCTGCTTGGTTGGTCCCATTAGCTCGGAGCGTCGGCTGAAGGAGAGGAGGAGACGAGAGCGCGCGGTCACGTCAGAACGCCGAGCTCTGATTGGAAGGATTAGGGGGTACACCAAAAGCTAGCTGCCCTTCGCTGCACTCGTCGAACGAGTTAAAAGGCGGAAGGCAGGTGCCCGGCGTTTTGCTCTCGCATTCGATCGCGTTCGACGAGGCGCAGTGGAGACAAAGGCAGCTATAGCGTTAGGTCTATACCCACTAATCCATCCAATCAGAGCTCGGCGTTCTGACGTCCCTTTCGTCTCCTCCTCTCCCTCTCTTTCTCGGCGCATAGTCTCGGTAGGCCGCGAGGCCAGTGAACTCGCGTCTCGTCTAATCTCGGTTGATTGATGGAGGGAACTAAAAATCGGCATCCCTTCGGAACAATGGATCAACGCTAATTTCTTTCTAGGTCACGACAGATACTGAGCTGCGCCGCATATATATCGGTAAGATTAAATCACTGCAAGTAATGCCCCCAGACATTACCAGGGCTAAACTCTTTCAAATATGTTTTGTTTGTTTTGCCTAATGTAATTGATTAGTAGAACTGCTCGCCTTCATTACTCGCCAAATGAACGAATTTTGATCTCTATGTGCGTTTCCAGGTCCTATTTCTAAAGACCGACGCGTTTCTTCTTCTTTTTTTTTTAATAACGCAGTAAATATTTTTTTTCGGGGGGGGGGGGGGGGCGAGATACGGCCGTTTGTTGAAAGACAATTCGTAATAGGGCAACTCGTAGCAGGGCCATTCGTCCAGTTTTGTACACCAAAAAAAGTAATCGATTACAATTACTATTACTCTTGGCTAAAAAGTATTCGATTAGATTACTTGATTACTCGACGGCCGACGGCAAAAGGTAATTGGACATTACTTAAAGAAGTAAGCGTTACTTTTCCGATTACTTCATTGTGTGAAAAGTCTGAAGACACATCTTTAGCGCTCATAACAATGAACTACTTCCAACCTATACTTCACATTTGCACAAGTATTGAAAAAGAAAAGCTGGTTCCCTCTTCGGGGTCGTTGCACCTTCACAATACGGACACAAACATAGAATTATTTTTGAAGAAGTTTAATAATTTGGGCGTTCGCCAGCGTGTGTGTGTGTGTGGGGGGGGGGGGGAGGGGAAGGGGGTTCTAGATCTTGTTAAGCTTGAGCAAGGGTTGTCGCTCAAAGTTTGCGTCGCTCATTTTATTATTCACATGTGGATGAGCTCGCATGTTATACAAAAGAGCAGCTGCTCCAGGATTTGAAATGGATCATGTGTATACTCTGTCTCATCCTACGATGGACTAAAGGCCAAAGCCACGGGCCGCCAGGTCCACTCACGTTCCACGCTATATTACGACACGCTTAACATTGATTAGGGGTGGACGAATAATGCTCGAATACCAAAAGCGCCGCATCATATCTATAGCTTCGACGCTGCGAACAGCCTATATGTCGTGACTTTCTTTGCGATGTAAAATTGTTGAGTCATTCAGTGCTCTTCGATTCGAACCACTGTCCACCCGTCCCCTCATCAGTGATCCGAGACGCGGGCACCGATACGTGCATCGGAGCGAAATACCGCACAATTTCCAACTGGCTCGTGATTGGATCTGTCAGTCCGTAGCTTTTGCCTTTAGTCCATCGTAGGGTGAGACGAAGTATAGTACTCATTAGCGGAAGAGATCGCCCCGACCACTTCTCAACTCGAAACCTTGCTTGTTACAAAGACCACGCAGGGAAATGGGGAAATATTTCAAATGGCTTTGTTATATTTTGCATCCGCTTTAGGCATTCTTCGGTTCTGGTTCTCATACGGGCTGCGAGTAAATGCCCTAAGCAAAAAATTTTTTATTTTTTTTCATTTCTGTGTGTGTGTGCGTGAGGGGGCTAGTTTGAACCAGAGCCTTTATGTTTGAACGAAGGACTTACAAAGCTACATTCTGCTCCCTCACACTTCGCCCTGAATGGCCTTTGTCACGCACTGTGGCTTCCCTGGGGCTTCCCACTCCCAGTCCCAGCTCGAAAAAAAAAAAACGGACATTCCACAGAAACTGTACATAGAAAGGATTTTTCTTTTTTCCGTTCGAAAAAAAAATTATTTTCAGAAAAAACAGGCGTGTATGCCCGGGGGGGGGGGGGGGGGGGGGTGTCCCGTGGAAAAATAGTAACGGTTACAAGTCATTTTATTACTTCAAAAAGTAATCAGATTACTCTTGTGATTACTGCCTAATAAAAGTAATCAACTGATTACAAAATTACTCAAAAAGTAATCGATTACAAGTAATTTGATTACTTGTAATGCGTACGGTACAAGTCTGCATTCGTCACACAGGGCATTTCGTCATAGGGCGACTCGTCACCGGGACAACCCGTCGAAAAGCCGGAGATCATGTTTGAAGTCCTGTTGCCCGCGTACTAGTTTTTTTTTGTTTGTTTTTTTAGCGTTCAGCCGCTTTTGTTGTTCAGCTTCTGAGTGTTCTCTTTAGAAAGTTTAGTCTATACTTTCTTTTTAGGTTGGTAAACATTTATTTTACCTTGGAAGCATAGAATATAAAACTTTCAGGAGCTCGACACAGCTACTGCGCGCATGCGGGACGCGGAGAGAATGTAGCTCCGTCCACGTGCACGACACAGGCTGCCCATGCGTGACAGAGATGACATATGCGCAACACGGAAAGAATCAAACCGGTCCACGTGCGCGACACAGACATACTGGGTATGCACGACACAGACACAGACTGCGCATGCGTGCGTGACCAAAACGTTTCACGTAATCCATTTCTTTCCATTAGTGACTGAGAGAGGTGCCAAGATTCTAATGGACAAGAAATAATTAGTCAGTGTCTATTAGACATTAGTAAAAGTCTGATTTCTGTGTCGAGAAAAAAATAATTAAATCAAGGAAGGGGGTCGCTGGTGATTGTAGTCTCTCGGAAGAACTATGCTCGATAAACATCAGAAATTCTACAAAAATAAGAAAATATATGTTAATAGTTTGACGAATTGTCATAGTTACAAACCGCCTACGACGAATTGCCATATGTGACGAATAGCCCTGCGACCAGGTGACGTGGTACGAATTGTCATTCGACGAACGGTCATACAGCCTTCCAGCTCATTTCTTGCTTTTCAGTAGGTAAACTTGCGCACTCAAGCAGTCCGAAATACACGGGCATTCAAGATTTCACAATGAGAATGATTTAGCTTCTTATATTGTATTTTATTGAACCCGCCTATCCCTGCCTGAATAGTTTTGTGCGAAATGTAGGATTCCGTGTTTTCGGAGTTTATATTTCTTGTAAAATTCGAAGGGTGTTTTTCGGAATTTTTTTTCGCTGGAAATTTGGGCTTTATCGGTGTTTATTTCTGGTAGATCTCCAATTCTCCGAAATTCAAAGTTTAATTTTACTCTGCTCTGTTTTTTTTTCAAAATAAAAATAATAATGTTCAAACAAAAACACACACAAAAACAATCACCGTAATCGAAAGATAGTTCTGCAGCTGCATATGACATGGGCGCCTTTGTAATTGGGACTACTAACTGTCCCACGATAAATCTTGAAAACAAGTGTTTTTCAATAAACATCGGTACCAGTGATTTCCCTACATACCCCCCCCCCCCTTGTTTCTCTGAAGGCACACCCTTAATTCGCAACGACTCCTCTATTCTCAGTGCCCCCCCCCCTCCCAACCCCCCCCCCCTTTCCTGCCCCCTAATTTCAATTCCCTGGGGAAACCCCCGCTCGGTACTCGGAAATTAGCCAAACCCCTCATCGCATAAAACCTTCAGCTTCCCTCTCCATCCTATGAAATATACAGGTTCACATCTTTTGGGAACCGGCCCGCTCGTCACAATCCCACTCGTTCCCAAAGAACTCGTCATGGACCAATTGGTCACACCGCGCCTTCTGGTTCTAGGCCATTTTTTTCCAAAAGAGACTGACCTTCTTTCTCTCAGTGCTTTTGTTTGGACCAACATTTCGAGCCCGAATTTCTGATACGGTTAGGATGGCATACTGACCGCGCACGCCGCCTACAAAAAAAGCAGAAGACCCGTTGGAATCTCTCGTCTTCGCAGGTACAACGGCCAGGTATTGAAGTCACGAAGTCATCATGGTAGACCGATGCTACACGAACTTCGTATACTATTAGCAGAAATTGCAGTTCCAGCATGCATTTGATATGTAGAGATAAAAAACTCTGCAAGGCGAAACTAACAACCGATGAGTCCATAAGCATTGTGATGGTCGAGACTGGTACACATACTCCTGCCAGGGATCCATGTGAAGATAATCCTCTGAAGACGCGCCAGGGCATGAAGAGAAAAGCCGGTAAGATGTTTTATTGACTCTTTTTTTAGGTTGGAGCGCGAGATTGAGCAGCTTTTACACTTTTCTTACAATTTTTTTTAGCTAATTATTTATTTTGTTTAAGAAAACGTAAGTACCGCGATCATTTCTAACATGTAAAGCAAACTGCAGGGGAGCTGGGCTCCCATCCGAGAGGCAGCGCTTGCCGCCTAACGGCGTGGGAAAATGAGTGAGCTCTACAGATTGTTTACAATATACCTGTTATATTTGTTTCACTTCCAGCTCTAATTATTTTCACGATAAGCCACTATTTGCTATTGTTCACATATATACATTCCGATGAATTGGTATTTTGCAAAGTATATACTACACACGCCTAGCCTGTCGTTTCGGTTTTACGGTATATAAATGAATGTATCATCACGTGTGCACGCATTTATTCTCAGCTTTATTTTTAAATCGCTGTAAGACTTCGGGAATGTATGTCAAAATAATGATTTTGCTTGCAATTCAAATTGTGGATATTACTCTTTCAGATATTAACTATTCCTATGACGAAACCAAAGTAAATTGATTTTTTCTTTTGCGAGAAATAATTAGTACTCGTCATGTTGCATAAAAAAATAATTAAGTCCTAATATGAGTATTCCTTGTGACGAGTATTCCCGCATAACAAAAATTCCTTGTACGAAAAGCCCTGTGACGAGTTGACCTGCCGAACGAGTTCACCTATATGACCAGTTGGCCTGTGAAGAGTGGGATTGTGACGAGTTCTCTTAGAGCTAGCCTACGCTCCGTGAGACCCGAGAGTCTCTGATGCAGCTGGCTATCAAGCGAAACGAGTAAGCCCATCTACCAAACATACCTCTCCAAAAAGCACGAATAGCATGGTTCAAACCGGAAACCGGAACAGCGACTTCTGTCGTGGTCTAGAAGTAGTGCATTGGCCCATATACTGAACGAACCTTGACGAGATCATTGGGAAGCTCCTTTTGTCAATAACCCAAAATAAAAATAAAAACTGGATTTCTTTTTTTTTTTAGGATCATTAGCACTTCTATTTTTATTCGTAAAGTACCGTCTTTTATGGCTTTATATTTTACCATCGTGACCTTGAAATTCGGAGCTTTCCGGATAAATCTGAACTGTCAACAATTTTACCGGCGAGTGTTTTTCCGTTTTTCAGTGTTTATCGGATTCATCCGAAAACAAGAGACCCTATATATCAGAAACTTCGAAATTTGGCGATGATTTAGAAACCTCACTCTAAATGACCAACTTATACTCCCTTCGCAAAACAAGAGACAGGAAGAGTGCTAACTCTTGCCTCATTATGATCCATGTCCCGCAAACTGACGTCAGGTCACTCTAAGGGAAACAGCTAATACACTGAATGTCATCCTCAAGCTTTCAAACTTGATGCTTTCGACGACTCACGATGCATGACAGCGATATGAACTCCAAACACTGCAACTCACGTGGGTTGAAACATAAACCTTACCTTTCACCTCACGAAGAAAACAAATAGACGAAAACAGAACGAGTCCTTGTTTTCCTTCACTTCACAGCGAAGGTAAAGTTCTTATACCCGTCTCGATGATTCATCCATTGAACCGATTGTTTTTTAATTCGTCACACGCGTTCCCAATAGTCATAGCGGAAATTTGCGTGTAGTGTGTGTGAAGTCTGTTATGCACGCTGTTTACTATAGCACAAGCACCCCTTGGGCCTGGTCCAATGCCCGTCTGTGTAGACAACGCCTGTCAAAGTGGCGGAAGCAAAGACATGTTGTGAGACCTTCAAGAAAGAAAGCTCGATGCTCGACTGTCAGTGCACATGCAATGACCTCGCAAGTGTCACAGAAAAGGTACGCAAAATCGAGCCCCTCCGCGTTTGTCTTACGGCGACAGCCGTTACGGGCGAGATTTCGCAGCGGACCCCGGGTCTTTCATGTAGGGTCGTCGTGACGTGTGACGTAACAATGTCAGTGGCGTCACGGTGTCATAAGACTTCACAGTGTCACATGACGGGATGGTGTCACGTCACAATGTCAGTGACGTCATTGTTTCACGTGACGCCTCCATCTAACGTGACATCATGGTTTCACGTGACGTCATGGCGTCACAGTGTCGCATTGCGTGACGTCACGATATCAGTGACGCCATAGTGTTACGGGGCGTCACGAGTCACGTGGCGCCATGAAATCACGTGACGTCAGAGTATCACGTAACGTCATGATATAACGTGGCGACACAGTGTTTCCTTCTTTAGGAAGTTGGAATGTGCACGGGAAACAAAAAGAATGATCGTCTCGTCGTATTCTGATTGAAAATTTATTTTCGTGGGAGAGCATGAACCACCATGGGTAAAGTGTAAAAAGGGAAATTAAATACATTTGTTTTACTTGAAAGTTTGCACTGGTTGGTAGTTAAGATGCTTCGTCAGTACATCAAGGTACAAACTTTCCTTGATCGGCTTGTGTTTTAAAATCAGGGACGGTTCGTGAGACTACGTGAACGCTTGCAGCGAGACAAACATTAGATATGTTTCACGTGTCAAAAGCTTTTTTTCATTTTCAGTAGTGCCTTGAAGCTGTAAAATTAATTCATGAACAGCATCAGGAAGCTATGACAACGTTTGTTTTCACTGTTAGGGTAAGTCAAGGACAGTGGCGGATCTAAGGATCAGGGCTTAGAAGGGGTGTCTGCGGAGAGATCTGACGTCACGGGTGAAGCGTTTCCCATCTATATTGTCGACATAATAATTGCCATTTTACCCAAAATTAAACATTTCTTTCTAGAAAAGGTGATGTATGTTATCTTTTTCCACACAAAATGTTGCCCTTGGGGATCTTACAAATTTTTTTGACTAGGTGATTTAATATGGTGTTAGGAGACCAATCAATATTTTGATACAAAGTCAGGTATATATTTAATAAAGTAAAAAGACTCAACTGCTCAAAACCGAAACCGAAACACGAGCACGGAAGCTCATGGCCGGAATCACGTGGCTGGACCCGAACGCGCGCTTTCTTTCCGCTTCTCGGGCCTGAACCCCGCCTGAATTCATTATGTGTTTCCGCGTTCTCGTGAATCATGCACCAGGTATACGGCAATTTTCATTTTTTTTCCCCTTTGCGTTCTGGCATGTGTAAAACGCATGGCTTCGACCGGCGCTGCTGTTCGAGCATTCTTGCAACCAAAACGCAATCCAAATGCGAAAATAAACAAAACTCAGTACATTTACACGTAAGGTTTAGGGGGTGTTCACTCGACCATCGGCGACGAGATGTTTCGGTGACGGAACATCTCGTTATGGTTCCTATCTGTGACGTCACGGCCAGGATTATCGATTGCCAGTTACGATATACAGTAACTCTTTTCAAAAGTCCGCGCCAACGCCTGTCCTGTGCATTGCTTGATCACGTGCTCTGAGCTTGTATTGGATACGAGCGTTACGTCAGCGTTCGGTGAGGACTCGTATCCAATCAAGCGCTTCGTGTCCAATGGATGGATGGATAGATGAATATTGGCGGTACCCTTTATATCTTGTGGTAGCTATAGCGCCGCCTAGCCTAGTCTAGGTCCCCCTTTTAAACTTTTTGAATTAAATTTCGTCTTAAGGTGCATAGCCCCTCAATTTTGCCAAATTATATTATCTAGATATTTCTTCTAAAAAGCTACGATCCGTACGGCGGAGACGCCTCTTGCAGAGCAACATTGACGACCAAAAGGGTCTGTTTACATGAGTGTGTTTAAAAGCACGGTGCAATGCTCGTGGTCACCGCGTCCCCGAACCAACACCGTCAGGAGTTGACAGCCTGACGCTCCTTCTTGCTTCCTTTAAAGAAAAGAAAATTGACCATACTCAAGGTGTCATGCAGCCTTTGGCAGTGGCGGTCCCAGAGATTGGTTTTTGTTAGGGGGGGGGGGGGCGAAATTGCTGCTTAAATAACAAAAAAAGAGACATCACACTTTTTTGTAGAATAAAGATATTTTTTTTTGTTAGTCCCACTGTTTGCAAGTCGGAAATGCGCAACATGTAAACATTTGCTTGCAATATAGGCTCTAAA
This sequence comes from Ixodes ricinus, assembly GCA_037355805.1. Lineage (NCBI taxonomy): Eukaryota > Metazoa > Arthropoda > Arachnida > Ixodida > Ixodidae > Ixodes > Ixodes ricinus. The sequence goes on along the minus strand of JAZHYW010046273.1, from coordinate 111,990 downwards.
AATAAAATAAAAATATTGGCTGTAAAATAAAAAAATTATAAAAAGCGATCGATTTGGGGGGGGGGGGTCGCCCTCTCGCGCCCCCCTCCTTAGGACCGCCACTGGCCTTTGGTCAATCGTAGAAAAGCAGAAGGCCGACCATAGCGATGCTCTTGGTCGCTTGACTCACCTAATGAGAAGAGCAAGTCGTCTGCTTCTTGCGCAGGGGTAGCGGTGACGTCAGAACGACGCCGAGTTCTGGTTGGCTATGATTTGGAGGGTAGTGGGTAGACCTCGATGCTAAAATGCCTTAAAGTCTACCTTTTTTTTTTTTTTTTTAGTCAGTTAATGTTTGTAGTAATATGCTTGTTTGGCGTTCTGACATCATCGCAAGATGCAGACGAACTTGCGCTCCGCGTAGCCGAGTCCGCGGCTGTTGAGCGCGTGCCGGCGGCGAGCTTCCAGTTCTTTTGCAACGTTCATTCTACACCATCAAGTCTCTGACGTCACGGCACTGCGGTGGCAGCTGTCGGCACAGCGCATGCGCGGAAGCTTCGCCTCACGCGGATCTGGTTTCTGCGCAGGCGCTGTGCCCGGTCTGGGCAAACGCGGACTTGTTTGTAAACAGCGCGTTCGTGTATAAGTGTGAGCTCGTAGTGAACCTGCGCTGTGATCAGCGCACTCAAGTATGGTGTCCGGTGAATACCCTCCATGGAGGCGGCAGGTCTACGCGATTAATGTTATTAAACGCCAGGCGGTGAGCCTGGCGTTTGATGGACGTCTGACGTCACCTTGTTGTACACAACGTACGAGGAAGTCGTAACGTTGATTAATCGGCAACGAGCCAAATTCGCCATTGTTTCCTTCTCCCGCCGGGCATCTAGTTTTAATGGGACCTCTTTTTCTTGGATGGAGGCCCAAAAAACACCTTTTCATGCCGACTATTGGCGATTCGAGCGAAATCGACGGCACTTAGCGGCTAAAACAAAAAGCTGTGGCGGGCAGGTTCACTCTGCAGCCTTCTCGAGCGAATCAGATATTCATCTTCACAAAAAGATATAGATTTTATAGATGCCTGGTGAGCGACACGCCACTGGTTGTTTCGGCGTTGGTGTGCTTCGTGGTGTTCTCTTGTTTGAGCCGTTTTTGACTAAAACTTCAGTTGGTAGTCAGCGCTTGTCCATGTGCTCTACTCTCGTTGTCCTCGTCCTTTTTGCGCGCTGTTCCCGATTTCTTAAGTCATGAACCAACTCGCCTGCATCGCCACCATTAATTCCAAATATTCACAGCGCCTGGGAGTCTACAGATGAAGCGTGAAAGTAGGTTCAAAAACACGCGATGAAAAGCGCCAATACTGGAAAAACGAACTTGGTCGACGGAAGATTAGGGCAAAAAACACGAGAGAAATTTACGCGATTGTGAGCGCCCAGAGCTGGTTAGAGTTAACCCCAGTTCGTTTTGCTTCCACAGTTGTGAAGTAGGTAGATGCAAAATTGTAAGTCGGTATGGTTAAAACATACCAGTATGCAAATCGGCGAAGTATATACTCTAATCCATACACAATACACTACAGTTGCTATCTCGAAATTGTAAGGGCATCTCATGCAGGTCCTATATGTCTAGCGGTTACACTGCAAAAAAAGAAAAAAAGAAAAGAAAAAATACAAGCATATTTGCTGATACGCTGCGCAACACTTGTTAGCGCGACAACTTCGGCGCTTTTTCCAGATTTTACTTCAAAAGGTATTCGAGGACATGAAGCAAAGTATGTATACAGTTAATTGATAGTTAAAATCCGAATGAAACATACCCAAAAGAACAAAGTTTGCAGTTTTAACGCGGATTTTGTTTTATGGCTGCTTTCCAAGCCTGGAGCGCCCGAAGAGCTTTAACGAAACTAGGGTAACACTACTTAAAATAGAGAGAATAAAATGTTATGTATGGCAAATTGCTGGAGCAATTCTGTTGCATACGTGAGAACGTTCTAGCGTCACGTGACATCGGGTCACGTGACGTCAATTTTTCTGTTAAATTTAGTGGGGAAACTGCATTGTGTATAGGTCAAGCTACATGAAGTTATGTGACATCATTTTCCCCGCCAAATTTAGTGGGGAAACTAAATAGGATAAGGTAAGGCAAAATGTGGTGAAAATTTTTATTTTTGCTTTAATATTTTTAAAGAAACACAGCATGGGGTTATTCTCAGATGTTTTGGCTGTATGCTCAGTAAATATGATTTAACCAGAGCAGCTCTAAACATTAAACAAGACTACAATATCTGAAAGTCGCTACAATGTCTCATTTTGCCCGCCCGGCGGCGTAACATGGGACAGCATGGGGGTACAATGAGACAGTTAAAGGGGCGATGCAACAATTTTTGTATATTACGCAAATACCGCTTAGAACAGATCCCTGACGTTAATGACCTGTGAAATACCCGTTCGTTTTTCACCACACGGAATCGAAGTCGCAGAAAAAATAGAGAAAAACGAGCAGAGTTCGCCCCCTCAACTCGCAGCCAGGTACAAGCGGCCACGTGATCTGGAGCCTATTATGTGCCACCAATGTTGATCATAGCCATGCGCAGTGGTTCGCAAGGCACAGGACACGCGCTGAGTTCCAGACATTGTTATGGTTCGGCTGTTGTCGTCATTGCAGCGATAAGACACAGGACACTACCCAAATTCTTCTCGAGCTATTAGCGCCGAGATGTTTCGGTGGCGCCCTCTTATGGTTTCTCTCCGTGACGTCACGACTGGGATTTTCCTCTCCGTGACGTCACCAGTTGTTATTCTGGCTACTTACCATCGGGGGCGACGACGAGTTAGATGGTGTGTTTAAAAAGCACAGTAGAAGCTAGGAGCCATCGTAATCTGAAACTAACACCGTCAAAGTTGACAATCTGACAGTGCTCATATGCCCATGGTTTGGCCAATCGTGGAAAGCTGACCACAGCGACGCTTTTGGCCGCTCACATCGCTAATAGATTATCACGAGCGCAAATCGAGTGCCCGCGCAATGCTCGGGTTCAATCTATGAGCCGCATTCAAATATCGTCACTGGGTGGTACTGCTACCGCCCAGCTACGTCATCAGGTTTTGCGAAGGAGAGATTGAATGAAAACGCTCGGTTTGTCCTCGAAATTACAGCGCAACAAAGGAGTTTTGAGTATCCTTGAGTCCCACTAGTGCCAGTAAGCTCGTGTAAAGTGAAAAACATTCCAATTGAGTATCGTTGCACCGCCCCTTTAGGAAACGCTCATATGCGTTCACTTCTCGCAATAAAAGCACTTAGAACATATTGTGTGAGCTCCAACGCACTCTTCATGAGCCCACTCCTTGCATTCCATCCAAGCACTCGATTCATACTGAATGTGGGGCTGCTTGGCTCCAAAGTGCATTGCAAACCAGGCACTGCCTCGTCTCTTGCGGTGTGTATCGCACGGTCTGCAGAACACTCGGACACTAATAATCTTCCTCCGGTTCCATTTTTGTTTAGAGAGAGAGAGAGAGAGAGAGAGAGAGAGAGAGAGGGGGGGGGGTGGAACATTGGACCTTGGTTGCTTTTGCCAACATCAGCTTTGCCTTGCGGGGAGATGACGTTAGAACAGTGATGCTCTCCGACCTGCTTGTTCCCTTTTTCTGTCCTACGTCAGGTACAGAAGAGAAGTTCTTGAAGCCTGAAACGTCGGAAAAAACGCGCCTTCTGTAACCAAACCGTTTTTTTTTGTTTTGTTTTTTTGAGCGCATTCTTTGGTACGCCAAGAATTGGGGTAGCAGTGCGAAGGAGTGACGCCTGCCTGCTTGACACTTTCAAGAGCTTTGTTCATGTCACTTTCGCGCTCTAAAGGTCTTCTTGTTTTTCTACGTTCGGACCGTCCTAGACATCGGGGAAAAAGAATATGGCTCGGGAGCAACCAGGAGACTCCTTGCGTTATTGGCATGCTCGTCATAGAATGCCCGGTTGCCGCGTTTAACCCCGCGCGTATCCCATTACGTAACCAATTATTTCGCTAAAACACACACACACACACACACACGCACGCACGCACACACACACACACACGCTCGCACAGACAGACAGATTAACCATGTTGAATAAACCTGAGACTGGGACAGAAATGAACACACAAGTCGAAGGGGCGGGGAAAGGGCAGGACGACGTCTCACTTGAGAGGTCGTCCTGTTCTTTTCTTTTCCTTCGACTTGTGTGTTCATTTCTGTCCCAGTTTTAAAAGAAGGACAGTACGACGCCTCAAGTCAGACGTCGTCCTGTCACTTTTCTGTTCCTTCGACTTATGTGTTCATTTCTGCCCCAGTCAACATGGTTAACATTCACGAGCTCGCCTGCACGCTTACTATATTAACCCACAGATTGCTCAAATTTGGTCCGAATGGAGCTCAATAAAGCATGCCAATAAAATTAAAGCTCACTTTGGCAGAATAGTCGGTGCCAATCTGGGTGCACGTCTCGAAGCGAAACCTCGCGCTGAGTTTTGCGCCTTTTTGGCATGGGGTAAACACAATTCAACCTCAACTCTGCAACATTTTTCTCCGGAATACTCTCTGCCAACAGCTTTGAATTTTTACACACGCAAAGTATGGAGGCATGACCAGTGGTGTATCAACTTGTCTTTGAGTGGGGGGCGAACCGGACCCCCCGCCCCTGGGGGGAGGGGGGGGGGGAAGGGTGCTCTTCGTATCCCTTGCGCCGCCGGCCAGTGTTTGCCTAGCCCAGTGGCGGCTGTTTCAGGGGGGGGGGGGGGGGGCGCAAACACATGCCTTGCCCCCCACTCTGAGAACTGGGGGGCAGCAAGTGCCCCCCTTGCCCCCCTCCCCCCCCCCGGTTGGTACGCCCATGAGCATGACACCTTTCGGTGAATCTTGAACGTACTACGATTGAAGTCTAGGAGATGGATGTCGCATTTTGCCCCGCGTCTCATTTTACCCCACTTTACCCCTAGGTGTTGAGGTCACGTGACGTCTATTTTCCCGCTAAATCTAGCGGGGAAATTAATCTGGCGTTGAGATCACGTGACGTCAATTTTACCGCTATATTTAGCGGGAATCTGAATTTGGGTACAGGTCACGTGACTCGACGGCACGCGACATCATTTTCCCCGCTAAATTTAGCGGGAAATTGAATTGACGTTGAGGTCACGTGACGTCAATTTTCCCGCTGAATCTAGCGGGGAAACTCAATAATGATGTCCCGTGACACGCAGTCATGTGACGTCATTTTTTCCTCTAAATTTAGCGGGAAACTGAATTGGTGTTGAGGTCACGGGACGTCAATTTTCCTGCTAAATCTAGCGGGAAAGCTTAATCTGGCTTCACGAAATCCGTAACTACTAGCCAAAGAGCGTTTCACGTTAAAATACACAATAAATACAGTCAATACAAACACAATAAAATACACAACACAACCAGCTGAGTGTGGACACAGTGAGCGCGCCCTGGCACTCGGTTTTGGGCCTGCTCCAGGCTCAGATTCTACGCCAGTCACCAACGAAGGTTGCAGGGGAGCGCTGGAAATGACCAAGAGAAGGTTAGAATATTGGTGGTTTCTCGTGCAGCAAAGGGACAAAGAAAACCCCGCCAGGCCAGCCGCAGATCTTCATAATCATCCGTGAAGGCCTTTACGGGCATTACACAAGGGAGCGGTACATGTTTTATTAATATTTTTCAACCGAAAATATTTGCACGCAATTTTAACACAGTAGAAGAAGGAATTCGTCGGATAAAGCAGAAATGAAAGTGGTTACAGAGGCAGCAAACTTTGTGTGTCAGTTATATGGTAACAATGTCGCTTGGTAGTATGTTCCAGTCGTTGATGGCCAAGGGTAAAGTTGAATTACTGTATAAAGTAAGTTGACGAAAAAGTAGGCCGCAAATTACTGGAGTGGTCAAAGCGGGGAAAATCTGTCACGGGGATAAAATCAGCGATTCACGAAGAGGCATGTTATGGTAGAAGATACGGTGAAGGAGAGAGAACTTAATCCGGCTTCACGGATCATCATCATCAGCAGCACAGTGATCATCATCAGCAGCATAACAGTAAATTATACTCACCTTTAATCATCACTCTCACCCTCTAATTTGGTTGGTTGGGGCTAGGGGCGTGTGGAGCATTTGCCACGTGACCGATTGCGTTATTGTAATTCTGTGTGACAACCATCTTTGAAAGTCTTTTTTTTTTTTTGTTCCCTTGTCTGTTGGTTGCTGTCTGTGGTGTAGAGTGCGCATTTTTTGCCGATAATTCATGAGTCGCTTATATATATATATATATATATATATATATATATATATATATATATATATATATATATATATATATATATATATATATATATATATATATATATATTGTGTGTGTGTTCTTTTTTTTTTGTGGTTAAGCCGATACACATTTTTGAACCTGCCTTCAGGCACCGACGTCAGCACGGAAGCGACCAAGAAATTCCGTGCGGTATAAAAATCAAATTAACGCAGGAAAAAAGGACAAGTGTTTTCCGCGTTTTTGCCTGGTCGAGATTCAGGCATGGAAATTAGGCTCAACCACCTCAGTTGCAACTGGCACAGCAACGACTGGTCGCCAAGAAAGCCGTGCGCCGGATATCACGGGATAACAGAATCAAGAAAAAAAAAAGTAGGATACGTGCTCAGAAGTTGATAGTGAAACTGAACGAATAAAACTCGCAACTCTTTCAATGAGCAAAAACGGTTTAATAATCCTTCCAGGCACTTTTTTGTAAGTAACTGACAGGACACATTTGCCATAAAATAAACATTCTAAAAAAAAAAAAAAGACAGCTAAAAATTATTGCGCAATTCGGTAATATTCCTTTCTTGACTTTGTCGTGAAAGCAAACATCCAGGACTCCATCTGATTAGAGACATTCCTGGTACCCCCCTACCTATCCACACCCTATCCCCCCACCCCTTCTCTCCGATGTCAGTGGACAATTGATTAGAGAGAGTCGTACGCGCTTTACTTGTTTTTTATTAATAAAACATGTTCAATCAATCAACCTTTTTTCCGGGACGTTGATTTCGGAAATAGAAGCACGGGGATTATTTTGTGATCACACTAGTGATGCAAAACTATCGATAAATCGACTATCGATACTATCGATAGTTTCGGAAAAACCATCGATAGTATCGCAGAACTATCGATAGTCGATTATCGAAAGTACTATCGATAGATTTTCGATAGTCGACTATTGATAGTTTCTTCGATAGTCGACTATCGATAGTACTAACGATGGTTTTCTGATAGTCTGACTATCGATAGTCTATCGATAGTTTTTCGATAGTCGACTATCGATAACACTATATCGATAGTTTCTATTACTATCGATAGTCAGATTTCATACTATCGATAGTTTTGCATTACTAGAGCGAACACATGTAGCCGCACCCACCACTCGCCTCCTTCTTCCTCCTCTTCTCCCGAAAACCTGTCTTCGACATCACTGGAAAGCTGGAACCAAAGTTGGGATGGTAAGTGCTTGGGATAGTTGGTGTCCCATTTGAAAAGATAAAGCGAGAAAAGAGAAGAGGGAGTGACGCAAACTACTAGTGTCGCAAAACTATCGATAGTGTGCTGTCGATGAAGTACTATCAATAGGTTTACGATAGTCGACTATCAATAGCTTTTCGATAGTCGATTAGCGAAAATTTCCCGATAGTCGATTAACCATAATTTTCCGATTGTCGACTATCGATAGCACTATCGATAGTTTTTCGATACTCGACTATCGATAGTACTATCGATAGTTTTTCGATAGTCGACTATCGATAGTACTATCGATAGTTTTTTTACTATCGATAGTCAGATTTTTGGCGACTATCGATACTATCGATAGTACTATCGATAGTTTTGCACCACTAGATCACACACCTGTCCTGTCGCGGCATTTCAATTTCTTTCTTTTTTTGTGCTGTTTTAGTGTTTTGAGTTTTACAACGCAAGAGTCGCACGCATCATAGATGCACTCGCAATTTCCAAATGACACTGCGCTCGGTCCGGAGCATGAAGTGACTCTGTGCCGTCTACCTACCTACATTCTGTTGTAAGGGAGTCTATAACGCTTTTTTATTCCAATCCAGTGGCGTAGTAACGGGGGGGCGGGGGGCGGGGGGCCGTGGGCTCCGGGTACCAGGAGTCTCAGTCACGAGGGGGGTGCCATTTATGGCGGCAATCCCCCCGGCTTGACTGGTTCGTAAGTGGCAAAGAATGTGTAGACGCATGAGGTCACCACTCTTCCATCACGAACGTGTCTGGTGCAGAGTCGCAAAACTGGCTTGGCTCGCGCAAAGTCATCGCGCACCGGCGGAAAAAACAAGCGCGGAAAGTGCGGGAGCACTCGAGAAAGAGCTGTGCCCGGGCACGCCGAGCCAACGCCACCTAGTCTACGCCAAACCCAGCGCAACACGACGCTGGCTTGCGCCGACCACGGCCGGACTGCGCCGAGACAGCAAGAGAAGGCGCCAGACGAAGAAGAAAGAAATCACACGAAGGTCTTACACGAAGGAAGTCGCGGGGAGGGGCAAACGTGTTGGGTAAACTCTCAACGTGTCGTCTCCCTCACCCCGGACTCTCACCCATGGCTGTCCACCCGTGCACGGCACCGCACCACGCGCCGAGGGGGAAGTGCCGAGAGGAGGTGCTGGCGAAAGGCTTCTGCTCAGCAAGCTCCCTCGCTCTCTGACCCCGCCGTAAGTTCTAGAAGCGCGTCGCTCGCCGTCGGGAGGCAGTCACAATGTAGTGTTCTGGCAAGTGAATTCGTAATGTTGTGACGGCGACGGCGTTTCCCTGTTGCCACAGCGTGCCATGACTGGAGACCGTCGAGCTTCCGGAAATCTGCGTGGACGGACTGGCTTCAGCGCCGCAGTGTACCGTATGCCAACGATTGTTTGATTGCATTACTTTCCATTTTAAGGCGTGCGGTTTAGAGGCTCGTTTTAGCGACAACATCTTACCGAATTGCCTCGAAACTCTGTTTAGAGAAAATGGCGGCCGCCGGCATGCTGCTGCTTGCCGAATCGTTAGCGGTGAACCCTTGGCGGTGCACGCTCGAGCTTGATATTATATCATATTTTCCCGGAGCGATACCGAGGGTGACCACAAGGTCTGTTTGGAAGCCTAGCTTGCCGCCGCGTACAGACCGCATTTCTCTAAACTGAGCCTTCACGTTCTCTAAACCAGAGGTGTGCAAAGGGGGGGGTCGCAGGACGATGTCTGGGGTCGCGGGGTATCAGGAGCCGACGAGGTGCCGATGGCGCTTTGACACTGCTTCAAATATTTTACTGCCAAGTGCTACCCGCATGTCTTTAAAGGGATACTGGAATGAAAATTGAAATTTGACTATCGTGTCCATAAATTAGTTGAATGTGACCTATAATACCTGTAAAGCGTTTCATTTGCACGAGAGCGCGTGCAAATGAAACTGTATTTATTATTTCATTATCGCTGCGTGACCTCGCGTCGCGGTTATGGCTTTTAGCTTTGCGGTCTCGGGGAGCGGGGGGGGGGGGGTGACAAAAGACCTAAGGGCCCCGGGTGCCAGATGGTCTAGCTACGCCACTGTTCCAATCCATCTGCGCAATGTCAAACATGTTATATATATATAAACAAAAAAATTATTTTTTTGTTTGTTTTGTTGCAACGTAAGTGTACGCGTTCGCTTTGGTATTTGCCATCACACATGGACGAGTGGATTACATTGAACAGCGTTTCGATAGAAATTTCCACCATGAAACGAAAATTGCTGCACGCTGTGTAGGTATGGCGAAAAATAATCGGGATTGTATCTTTTCTCGAAAGGGCGCGTAGTCAAACGCAAGTGTGTGAATGGGCCTTAACCGCAATCATTTCATCCATTATGCCATCCTCATTAGGCAAACACCAGAGCTATTTGCGGATCTGTTGTCCTCTGGGAATGCCCACACGTTCTCAAAACGCGTGCTCTATTGATTTTCTACTACGCGCCTTTTTCCTAATCTCAAATTTGGCGGCTTTCTCTGTCTCGATGTCAATGCAAATTTGTCCATGAGAACATTTGTACGTCGACTCGGCATCGCATCTTTGACGTAAAATATGCGTATTAAGACAGCTCCCGTTACAAATTCTACGCATCATAAATGTCAACTTGTTTGTGTTGTCAGAGTTTCACGAAGGTATTTGCGCGCTTATGACGTCACTTCCACATCCGCATTGACGTCAGCTGTAATCGGTTGGCCGGCTTTGACGCTCGATGGCTTGATATCTTTCGCCTGTGTGGAGGAACCAGTGCGGACTCGATTGTTGTGTGCTCGTCGTCTCTCCAGCGCTCGACCATGGCCAGCAAGTCGGAGAGGGAACGCCAGAAACAGATCCAGGACAAATGTCAGGCCATCCTCGGTCAGCTCCTGCGCGAGGAAGACAACAAGTACTGCGTGGACTGCGATGCCAAAGGTTCGTGATGCAACGCCGCCGCTCTTACAAGGCCTAGACGACTCGTCACTGGTCGCGACCTCCCGTCATCTCGGCTCTTCTGAGAATCGTTGGCTGGGGACCGCTACGAATGGACGGAAGAATGAGAATAACTAGAAGGCCCGTAGGTGTAAAAGGGTTCCGTTATTCGTATTTGTGGCGGCCACCGACCCCAAGGATTTGAGGACGGTTCAGCCATTTCCTCTAGCATCTGTCGAGCGACAAAGCTCAGGGGGTGGTATTTCCTCTGCCCGTTCCCGCCTCCTGTTGTGAGAGCCTCTCGTGCAACAACGCAGCTGTGCGACGCGTCGCCTGTTTAGGAGTCGGGATTTTTGACAAGATGGAACGATGTAGGAGGTGCTGCGATGGCTGCTGGATGTGTGGTTCTCGTCGTTCGCAGGGCCGCGATGGGCGTCGTGGAATTTGGGGATGTTCCTCTGCATCCGCTGTGCGGGCATCCACCGGAACCTCGGCGTCCACATCTCCAGGGTCAAGTCCGTCAACCTGGACACTTGGACGCCGGAGCAAGTTGCCGTAAGTCGAGAGCGTTCCTTGTTTTCGCGGGGATTGGTTGACCATAGCCGCCTGATGGTTCGACGCGGCAACTCGGGTTCGTTGACGCTTTAATTGTTGCGCTTGGGCTTGACGATATCTGTCTGCGTGTGTGAGCGGTCTCCTGGAGGTAAGGCGTACCCCAAGTGAATCTTGAGTTCGCGTATATGGATAGATATTTGTAGCTGTCTTGCCGGAGCTGGTGCTCTAGATTGGCCTTGGAGCATTAGTATCAGTGGAACTGCCATTATAGGGTCAAGTTGTGAGATGCTACCAAAGCACTTATGAATGCTTTGGTTGCGTGAGTAGTCAATCATGACACAAAGTCCCTCATCCTTGACGTCACTGAAGATCTTCCTACCATGATAACCAAGCTTGTCCATCACATCAGCAGTCCAGGTGCTAACGAGAAATGTACATTGATTACTTCTTCGAGGTCTCTCAGGACAATTCCCTTTTAAACAAATTTAAAAAGAAAGCCTCAAAGTTATTATAATACTTGAGCTCCCTGCACTTCATTGTGATTGAAGGACATGTTAGTAGAAGAAAGTTTTGAACCGGTCTTTGGTGTTCCTTTAATGCAACACTTTTAATGTGTGCTTGTCCCCTTCTAGTGTCTGCAGCAGATGGGCAACAGCAAAGGCCGAGCTGTGTACGAGGCTAACCTTCCTGACAACTTCCGGCGGCCCCAGACGGATTCGTATCCTTTGAAGCACAGTTCAGATCGTGTTAATCAGGTCAAATCATTTCTGTTTGTCCAACCTGTGGCGAGGGCTCTGCAATGAAACACGGGTGGGCAATAACAGATGAACCTCCGCTTGCGACTGGGGAAGGTTGCGATTTGTTGATTAGCTTCTGGCAACATCATCAGGCTTAGGGTAACTGTTTGTCCTAATTTATGCAGCTTTAAATGAAGACAGTTGGCACCGAAATCTTTTATGGCACTCTTATAGATAAAAAGGATAGGTTGTCTTTTCTGCACGCCTCACCTGCTGCAAAGTACCATCAACCTGTGGTGGTACTTTGACTGCTTGTGTGTCGCCAGAGCTCGATTGACATTAAAGTATCGTAGATAATGTCAAACCCGCACTGGGATGTCTGAACCAGTGGCATAGCCAGGAATTTTTTTCTACGCCTCTCGCTGACCGTTGCGATTTTTATGTTGCACTTGATGCAGAGTGGTTGGCCTTACATGGTTGCTGTTCAGATCGCTAGAAGCATTTATCCGTTCAAAGTATGAGCAGAAGAAGTACATTGCCAAGGAGTGGGTCCAGCCACCCATGCCACCGCCTGCCGTAAGTGCTTTACCGCCGATCTCCAACTCGAAGCGTTTTGTCTAACGGCAACTGCGCTTGTCCAATGGCCAGCTTGAGAATTGCTCAAGTTTCCGGTCTTGTTTTGTGCAGTTCGATATTGAAGAGGACCGAAAGAAGGACAAGGACAAGAAGCGGCCCAAGGCCAAAGCTAGCTCGTCGGAGGTGCCTGTGAGTAGGTCTTTGCCTTCCGTTTCGGGTGCCTCTAAGGTAATCATAGAGACACTTGTCTAATGCAAAGTGCAGGAGTTACCTTCCTTCCTCCTCGTTAGAACGGCATGCAAAAGAGAAAAATTTCTTTGCTAGACTTTCCTTTCCCTGAACCTAGGACATGGAAAGCTACATTCCAGAATCGCGTCTTGCCTACGATATCCGTGAAACTCTACACTGTGAAAAGCTGCTGTCGGGAAGCAATTAGCAAACAAATTGTTCTGTTCTTGGTTCTGCGTTTTCAGCATGTGCTTAATCAATGTCACCAGTAGATTGTTTCTCTCTATCAGTTCGTTGTTACACATTTCATGTTGTTCGTTGTTTCGAGCAAAAGGCATTCTGGCTTGAAACCGTGACTCAAACATTCATTCTTTCCGCGGTGCACAGAAGGCACCACACAAGATGTCGCAAAACGTGATTGGGCAAGTAATCATGGTGACAACGTTGGTTGGTGATCAGAGCGCAGTTCTTGAATGACTTTAAGGCCTGCTTCAGAGGGGGCAATTTGCCCACCAGTTTTGGTGTTGCTGGCGGGTTGTTCCCTAGCTTTCCCTAAATCCTCACGCTGCAACACGAATTGCTGGGATCGAGTCTGGCTCGAAATGAACGAGCAATTCGGACAACTTGGAGACGTTTGAAGTGGCAGCAGCCAATCAGGGACACAATAGTTTCGCATGACACCCTTGTGGTGGTGGTGATGACAACTAAAGACTTGGTTGTGGCCTGAAAAGGATTTTTTGGTGTTACCATTTTTTCCTTCCCTTTCTAACGGCACCCTTTGTAAAGTTTCCTACCGAGCAAACCAAGTGTCCTACCGAGCGAACTAAGTGTTTGACGGGAGGGTGGTTTGTTAAAGGATTAAGAAGTTAAGTAGGTATATAAATTGGCGATTCTAGTCCAACAAAAGGCACAAAAAAGACCCCTTCTCAAACTGTCAAAAGACTCTGCCGCCTTGAAAATCTGAAGTAAACGGAAAAGTAACGGTTACTTCTTGAAGTAACGACGGCCAGTTACTTTTATTCGTGAGTAATAAGGTAATCCAATTGAATACCTTAACCAAGAGTAATTATAATGAATTACTTTTTTCGAGTAACATCTTGGCCGGAAATGCACGCTTGAGGCTCAGGAGACGCTGAGACATCCGTGAAGGTAGGAACCTCACGTCGGAGGCAGGACAACTGGATTGCCCTGCCGTCCTCATTCTGTCTATGACTATACAGTGCAACCCACTTATAACGATAATGAGAAAACCCAAAATTTCAATCGTTATAACCGATTATCGTTGTATCTGGACTAGAAACTGATTATTTCCAGTCTAGAAACTCTAGAAACTGATCGTTATAAGCGGTACATCGTTATATGTGGTATCATTATAAGTGGATTGCACTGCATATAGCCTTCTTTGTTTGATTAAGGTGTTTTGCGCCTGCTTCTCGGAGACCAACTGCTCGTATGACCCTGTGCAGGGTCTGGCGGGTGCCAAAGTGGCGTTGCCACGTCCCAGCGCCAGTGGACAGGCGGTGCCAACCGTCGTTCCGGTCTCTGCGAGTTCCCAGCACACGGCCGACCTGCTTGGACTGGGTACGGATCATGACCACTTGTCTGCTTCTCGGTTCTAGACGTCTGCGAGTTTTCCTGACCCGACATTCTGTGTTGGCTTTGCATTTTGTAATTGTGTGCTTTCATTGTACAATATTTAAAGGGGAAACTTTAATCTTTTTAACACCTTTGGCTAGGTGTTCGGCATTTCGTGAAGCCCGAATAAAGATGTGGTCGCGAGGCTCGACTTCATTTGGTTGACAGGTGGGAGAGGGAGTGAGGTGCTCGACGCTGATTGGTCAACAAAGAGGTTATGTGACCAGGGGGTTGGGCAAGGAGGAGCTCCACCACCTGTGTGCACTGAGCTCCGGAGAGGAGCTTGAGAGTATGGAATGCTCCGGAAGATCACCAGGTTTATCAACCCGATAGATGCTAGTGTCGCTTCATTCTAGGAACAACTATCGAGTGTACACGTTGTAAGCGTTAAACTATGTGAATATCTGATTCGCTCCAGAAGGCTAGTGAGCAAACCTGCCGCCACAGCTTTCTGTTCTAGGAGTCGCCAATAGGTAGTAAATTGTATTGGGGGCTCGACTCAGGTCAGCGCTTTATGTATATAAATTGAATCGAATTGAGAAAGTGAAGAACAGACACTCTCCGCTTGTCGACGTACGAAAATGACAGTGCCCGAGGAAATGGTTCAGTCGAGTACGGTTCATTCACCCGCATGTTTTCAATTGTACCCCCATAACCGAGATACCTGTAGTTGTTGAAGGCCGCGGACTTCACTTCATTGCAGACATGTCATCTTCCGCGGCTGAGCCTTCCGCAGCGACAGCGGCCGACGATCCGCTTTCGACGAGTTCCTGAGTGCTAGCCCCGTCGCGGTGCCGGCACAGCAACAGAAGCAGCAGACGACGACGGTCGGGGACGCGTCTGCCGCGAAGGCGGAGGAGCGCGCCTTCTTCAGCCAGACGGCTCCCGCGGCAGAGACTGCCCGCAACGTGCTCACCAAGGAGTCGATCCTGTCGCTCTACAACAAGAACAACTCCTCGGCCGCCTTTGGGGGTCAGCAGCCGCCCCAGATGGCGCCACAGCACATCTACGGCATGCAGGGTGAGCGGGCAGGACTCTTCGTACTTGGGTGTCCGTCAACAATGAACGTCGCGCGACGTGGGGATTGGATCCCTGAGGGGCCCACATGGACATCATTTAGAGCGGTGGTTCTACAGCCCCTAATGTTTCGGGAGCTCCCTTTAGGAAACAGCAGAAGTGATGGGAGACCCCATCCACCGGGAGGGAGATGGGGGGAGAAGGGTAGCGTGGAAGATTAAAACGACAAAAAGGGTAAATGACGCAAGCTAAGTGCGTGCTAACCAGGCCCAGCCCAGGCTCAAGCCCTGAAACCGAAAATAATGGACCCTAGTCACTCCTCGCAGATGGTTTGGTCTATTTAACTTTGTAAAATAACCAGCATAAAAAAAAAAAAAAAGTCTTTATTGTTGTGTTTAATTGATGGCTGAAGACTTCGGGGAGCCTTAGAAGGCACCCTTCGTTTAGACGGAATTAAGAGGCTTTAATCAGACGGGTTAGAGGTGAATTCCAGCGTTATGTCCCGTGAATTCTATTTGCCTTCAAACTACTGCAAAACACAAGAAAAAAAAAACAATTGTGGGAAGTTGTGTTAAAAGCAGACTTCTGGCTGCTGAGTAGGTGCTACTTTGTGTGTACGCTGCTCTTTCTTGCACGGGCAATATACTTCGTTTCAGCTTGGGTCCAGACGCAGCCGATGCTACAAGCACGAGCGTGTGGCCCTGAACAGTGCCTGTACCGCACGAGCGCGCATGCTTGGCAGGGACGCTGGAAGCCCGGAGCTCGCGCTTGTAGCATCGGCTGCGTCTGGACCCGAGCTGAAACAAAGTATAGTTTGGGTGTCCTGCTTGGAACTATGGCATTTTTAAAAAAGTAGAGTGTCAGCATAGCTTTGACTGCACCACACACAAGAATGGCATTTTGAAGCCACCACTATGAAAGTTTGGCATGACAATGGAGCTATCGTGCACAAATCCCAATGTACGTAGAATACACCTTTCGTGAAACTTTTTCTGCTATATTTAGTGCGAAAAGTTTTTCGCTACGTTTAAGTCGTACCACACATTTTTTGTCACCGTCTCGGGGTGTGCCATACAAGTATGAACAGAACCTTGTGGATCCAATCTCATACAGGGAGGAGAAAATTCGTGGTCAAGTGCACAATCAAGTGTTGGGACCCCCCTCCCAGCACTTGATTATTTTTTTTTTTACAAATGTTTTTGTTTCAGTTTGTGTTGAAAGGTTAATGGTTTGGGTGGGCAGTCCCAATTCAGCTCAACTAACTGTTGGCTTTTCTCGCTAGGCAAGTTTGAACGCTTTTCTGTAGGGTGTAATTAACATCGGTGCGCACTTTTAAATTGGACAGAAAAATTGGCACCCGTGCGTAACAATCTCGAATTTTCATCAAATTTGCAGGTTTTTATGTTGCGAAATTTCATGGCATAGCTCTCTTTTGAAACATCAAAGCTATCTTAAGCCTGGTTCAGACAGGTGCATTTGACTGTGTTTGACTGCGTTGCGGCTGCGAGAAACCAGGACATCCCTGCTGCTTATATCACGTGCCAAGATGATTCCTTGATTCGGATTCCACGCTTCATACGAAGCACAGATGTGCCAATGACTCGCTTTCGGTTCTCGACGCAACGCAGTCAAACGCACTCAAACGAAGTGTCTGAACCGGCCTGAACTTGTGACAGAGTGAGGTCGACACCCTTGACACTGACGCAGATGACCGGGTTGTACTTGCGGCGCCATCTCCCAATAGGCGCAGCAAGCAGACTACGCGCCCAGTCGAAAGCGGACAACTGTCATGTCTCGTTGCCACGCCTGTTGGGAGATGGCACCACAAGCATGTATTTTGTAGCAGTCTGCTGAAAAAGTAGTTTGGCTGTAAAACAGTTCATGAGGAGTCTAGAATGCATTTTTGGTTTTTGTCACAGGGGGTCCCTTTGGAACTGCTCAGGGCTACTTACCGGGAGTACAGCCCTTGCCCACGGCACTGCGCATTGCACAGGTGAGGGCCTGCTGTGCGCACAGCCTTTTTACCAAGTTTATTTTGCCGTCGTCATCGAAGCCGCCGTGTGCCCAATGAACCCAACTTCATGGTTCGGGCGTTCAACTAGCTTTCAAATTGAATTACTGCATTCCAGCGAGCTAGAAAGGGAATGTGGGCCAACTCGAACGAGCATCTGCTTTGAGAAGAGGCGAAAAAGCTCCTGAAGATGACCTTGGTCCTACAACCAATCGCACCCCGTATTTAGTGCCTGCCCCAGTCTGGTGGCGATTTAAAGATTGGGATATGCTTTTTTTTGCTGCTTAAAGGGCAACTCTGCCTGATTTTTGGTTTTGACAAAAACTGTGCAGTCCTTTTCAGTATCGCCTAGGAAGACCACACATCGAATATTACGACGCAGTTCGGTCTAAATGTTTCTTAAACCGTCCGGCAAACTTTGCAACTCTCCAAGTGGCCGAAATCGGCTGACTCGAGCGGGCAAATTCAGGTGCAACCAAAAGCGCAGTCAAGGCTACGGCGTGGGCGTAGCCAACATTGAGCTAAACGTCATCACCATTGCCCCCTTTTGCTTGTTTTGACTTCTCTGTGCGAGCGTAGCGCATGACGTCAGCAACGTTTCCTCTCGGCGCTCAGCGGTGTCCACTTGATTGGCGTAACGCGCCTGCGCAGCGCGCTTCTTGGGAGCCTAACGGCCGACCCGCCGTGATTCTGCCGTTACCACCGTCTCCCGTGTCACAACCGCCGTCGTCGTCTCGCCGTTCGCGATTATTGTCTCTCGGAGTTTCGTCCACACTACGGGCACTCCGTGCGCAGACATATGCTGCAGTTGTGCAGACGTCGAATGTCGTAGACAACAAAACGTGGCGAAGAGTACGGTGCAGACGACACTTGCGCGTGGCACGCGCCCGCCCCAATGCCGCCCGTTGTTGCACAGAGGATCACGTGACATCTCGTACCACGTGATGGCCATGTTCTTGGCGGCCCGAGGCCAATGTTGCCGGACGGAGCTGAAGTTTCGGTTTTGATTTCCGCTCGTGTTTCAAATTAGATTTAAAAATATATATCCCATTTTTCGCGAAGCAAACGACGTGGTGTCTTATACTAGGGATTTTTAATGCAGAATCGCTCATTACCCCGAAATCTTTGGAATTGAGCGGAGTTGTCCTTTAAGGGGGACATTACCTGGGAATGTTAACTTTTGAACCGCTCACTCAATCGGTGTGATATTTGCAGGTGATGTTTGTAGCCACATAGAAGGAGGGCATGCAAAGCCCTGTGAGCCAATTTTATGAGGTACTATACCCCCAGGACGATGTAAAGCATAGCTTTGCATGGAATCTGCTCACTGAATCATCGCTGAGAAATGGTGTTGATAACCACATACTTTTCTGGTGGAATGCATACTGGAATACCTGTTGCCGGTTGCTGTAAAAGGAAATTTCAGAAAATATTAAATTTCCAGGTAAAAAAAAATTACAATTTTTCATAATAAAGGAACATGAAAATGCAAAATCTAAGCTCATAGTAACCGGCTTTATAAAAGTTTGGCATATAAGCTACAAATATTAAGTCTCTATAGTTTCATACCGAAACGATAGTTCTATTAAAGTGAAATTTATGCCAAAAAGTGGAACGGAGAAATACGTGTTAGAAGTGCTCGAACCTCTACCTTTTATTTAGCATCACTGGACTGAAAATAATTTATAAAAAAATAACTATGCAGTGTAAACAAATGAAAACTTTCTGGGAATACTCTCTAGATGTTGGTGGATGTAAATGTGGCATTTTTCAAACTCGACTTTTTTTTGCAGATATTTTTTTTTTCTGGGTAGTGTCCCCCTTAATTGAATCAGGTGGATGTAATGGACCTTTTCGAGTGACAAGCGCCGTCCGGGGGGGGGGGGGTCGTCTGCGAACTATGAATGAAGGGCAGGCCAACGTGCCTCTGCCCAGCGAAACTCTTTGGCATTGTGCCATCTTATTGGTTTTCGTTGCTTTTTATGCCCCTTACTGCCGATGCTCAAAACTGAATCGTCGAGACGAAATATGCGCAAAGCTAGGTGCCGTCCATGTTGGTTGTGTGGGATGGTAGGTACTCTTCGAAAGTGGCGACAGCAGAAAGCAAGCAGCCCAGGGGAGAGGCTGCACGGATGCACGGAGGCTTACTGGAAAAGGCTCCATTGCACACCATTTGGATGGCACGTTTGTTGTCGGCTGTGCAAACTGAGCAAAATTTATGCGTTGAGGGGGAGAAGGTTTTATTGCGGTGTCAATAATGGTTAGACATTACTTGCACTGGTGCTTGTTGCATTGCTTTTACTCCTTCTGTGTGTCAAAGTTGAGGCTCTTGGGGTTGTCCTTTGGTCACGTGAAATACTTGCAACCCTGCAGGCGCTACATGCACGGTTTTCTGGGGATCTACGAAAGAACCTGCCGCTTAAATAGAACTGGCAAACTTCGTTGGTGACGGACTGGAATGGGTGGGTGGGTGCTGGCATTGGCATCTCGGTTTTTGAATGTGAGCACCTGTGACATCAGTTTGACTTGCCTGCCGTGGACTTCAGCAGGTTGAGTTAACTCTACGAGCCGCCGATTTCGGATTCCAGACAAGTACAAGAAATGCGGCGAAGGCAACTTCTTAACTAGCCTTGTGTAATTTGGTTGACAATCTCTTTGCACTGCAGTCAACACTAAAAGGCTCGGAGCAGGGGGGCAGCATGGATACCTTCTTTTAGTCCTGCTTCCAGCATGTGCTTGCTGGCTTAGATGTCAGTTTGATGTACAATACCATCGTTAGTCTCCATGCAGCTACTGTCCCATTGAAGGTAGCAGGTTTGAATGGGGAGTAGAGCATAGAGAGAAAGCTTGTAGTTTTCCATTTCTTCAGACCCTAAGCTTCCTTCGTTCAGTTCTGTGTTTGTCTGCATTTCAGTATAGTAATTTTGTTATTCATCAGTGTTTATAGTTTTGCAGAGATTACCTGTCCACTTGTTTTGTTTTATTTGTGACTATTTTGCAAAGGCACAAGACTTTCTTGCACTTAAAAAGTATGGTGCTGATGTGTGTGTCGAGTGTTTGTTTGCACAAGGTACAATCAGATTATTGGAACCGTCCAAACATCACTATCCTTGCAGCCACAGCAACAGTTGCAGCAACAGGGCCAGCTGCAACAGGCACAACAGGCACAGTTGCAGCAGGGGCAACTGCAGCAAGCACAACTTCAGCAGGCATTGCTGCAGCAGCCACAACTTCAACAAGTGCAGTTGCAACAGGCACAACTACAGCAGCCACAGCTGCAGCAAGCACAGCTGCAGCAAGCACAGCTGCAGCAAGCACAGCTGCAGCAAGCACAGCTGCAGCAAGCACAGCTGCAGCAAGCACAGCTGCAGCAGGCTCAGTTGCAGCAAGCGAAGCTACAGCAGCAACCCGGCAACGGCGGTTTTCCAGCAGCAATAGGACTGGACGCTCAGCCGTTCTGCAGCAATCCGTTCCTCAGTAACTCGTTTGGATCCAATGGCCAAGCCCAGTTGCATCTGTCACAGGTCTGTCTTCTGGCATCTGCTGAATGGTGTGACTGTGTCCTTGGATTCTCCTCTGGCTCTCCTTTGCTGCTCTTCCCACCTGCTGCTATCCATCTTTGCCGTGGCTTGTTTTAGCTTCTGCAGATTCCAGTCATCATCAGCATTCTCCTCCTCCCCCATATTCTTCGCTTTCTTTGTGTTCTCTCTTTTCTCTTGCTGCCGTGCGGCTTGGTTCTGTCTTTGGCTTTGCATCTCTGGCTTTTCGCGCATTCTCCTTTGCACTGGCTGGTGCTGTCTTTTCGACACCTTTTATGCTTGATACAGACCGATTGGATAACGGTTAACAAGGGCTGTCTTTTTTGCTTTTTGCTTGATTGCTTCATCTTTGAATACCGAGACAATGTGAATGTTGTATTAGAGCTTTCTCCACAATTCCCTTTGCGGAATGGCACTAGAGGGCAAAAGCAAGATCGTCGGTGTGACAGGAGTAAGGTCATACTGGGTAATAAAACTTTGCAGCTTTTTGCCCCAGTATACAAAGAAGGGGCAGCGATAGCTCTTGCTGCACGCAGTAACACGCTTTCATGCAAATCCACCCTTCACGTATTTGATCACACACAGCACAGCCTTGTGGTCACTTATGTATAAAGGAGAAAACAAAACATAGGAGAGTCAACTTCCTGCCTGAGACTAAATCGAGACAGGAACCGTTACCAAGCGGTGGGTCGCTTGGCATCCGATAGCAACTACACGCAGGGTTGTACAGCGAGGAATGTGCAGCGGCGTCCCCCGTGCCAACCTTAGAAGGCACCGTCGACCGGCAAGAGCCAAGTGTGCACTTTGCCCGATGTTGCGGTGCACGCGTGAGCGCATGTGAAACCGAGTTTTCTGCTCGGCGCAATGCCGACACCGTGAGCGGAGCCGGGAAGTGTCTGCGACATTCTTTTAGTAAAGGCCCATTCGCACGCTTGCTTTTGCTTCTGACCGAGTTCTTGCGATCTCTCGCAACAAGAAAACTCGCTGGCATGCTGGCACTGCCTACGGGGTGACCTTGGTAGTGCGTCGCTTACGACGTCGGAAGTTTTTCAAGCCGAGAAAGAATGATGCGTAAAAAAAGAAAAAAGGAAATGCACGGGAACACCATGCGTTCCACGGCTTACCCGATAGGTGGCGTTGGAGCATTGTTTCGTTGTAAGAGATCCCAAGAGGTTTTAAGTCGCTCGTTCATAAGCAGTCGCAGGTGTGTGAACCGGCCTTACGGCTTCCCGCAGAAAGCACACCCCACGGCACAATTTTATGAACTGGCCGACGTTTCTTCGCGCCGCGACGCCTGCAGGTGCAGCAGCAGATGGCCAGCCTCCAGATGGGCCCCGGGCGACCTGGGGCGCTCCCAGCGTGAATCGCCCGGGACCCTTCGGGGCGCAGTTGCCCAGCCCTGGCGCGGCGCCGTGGGGCCTGGCTGGGCCCGCCCAGCCCCTACAGGGACACACGCTGTCCACCAACCTGTGGCAGTGAGGCCGGTGAGTTTTTCTTTTTTGATCTTGACCGGCTTCGATGTGACTCAACATCCACTTTTTTCTGCTGCGTCGTCGAAGCTAGTGTCATTAAAATAAGCTGTGCTTTAAAGGGTAGCTCCAGCATCAATTTGAATGTTTTCGACTATACATATTTTTCTGAAAGAGCACAAGAAGCCAAGCAGCAAGTGAATTTACCCCCAAAATAATTTTTAATCCTAGAAATAAGATGTAGCCAAAGCTAACCTGCAACTTTACCGGTTCGCCATCTTGTTGCAACGTCGGATGTTGTACAAACATCAGCACGTGGGCAGCTCGAGCCTGTATCGCCCAGTGTCGGAAGCGGTCGGAACGCTGTCACGACCATTCGTGGGATGCAATGGACTAAGACTCATCAAGCGCATCTTGGCCAAGCAATGACCAGCAAATATTTTAAGATTTTCAGCACAAGATTTCGGGTGATTTCGGCTCGAGCCGCGATTCTCCGCGGGCGCCATACTTGCGCTCTGCCAACATGTGGACCCAGATGCCGCTCGAAGCAGAATAGTATGGAAGGTTTCATTTGCCAGGACGGCGTAAACTGTTTTCTAGCACGGCGCAGCCGAGAGCCGGCATTCGCATCCACTTCTGTCGCGGGGACTTCTCGGTCGTAAACCAATAAGCCGTCACTCTGCTACATTTCTTTGTGGTGTTATTGCACCTCCACATCCAGTCATCGATTTCTCCCACCCTCCATCGCGTGCGACAAACAGCCCAGACCAGGCGCAATTCGTAAAACCGCAGACGCTCACCATCGCTACATTGGCACCATGGAGTGGGGGAGCGTTTGACATTTGACGTCACGAGTGTCCCTGCTCAGTGTTGGCAGTAGAGCGGCAGCAAGGGATTCAGAGGTGTGTGCGTAAGGTTTGCAATTCATTTGTTGAAAGAAAATTAATATTTTAATTAAATATTTCGTAGACATACTTATTAGTGGATATTTAGTACACGGTGAAAATTTGATAAAAATTGTAGTGCCCTTCCACTTCACGTGAAGATGGAGGACCAGCGAAGCTGTTATCCTTACAATGTCTAGGACGATGCCTAGAGGACGACGTCTTGGACGACCTCAAGGATGACTTCTAGGACGACCTCGAGGACAATGCCTAGAGATAACAAGGGATCAGGACCTCACTATCTAATAATGCCAAGGAAGGCTGACTCGTGCTGGTTGCCCCCTCTTTTTATTTTTTATTTATTCATACTTGCCACGATTAATGGGGAATTTTCTGTCAACATCCGCGGACGCATTTTTTCCCAGATCCCAGCGTATAACAGCTTCGCTGTGAAATAAATGTTTTGCCGGAGCTCCCCTTTAAAGTATCTTCAGCCACATTGGTGCGTAGACTCAATGTTGCCAGATCTTGCCGACGTGCCTGGTTGAAAACCGGGCTGATACTACGAATACTGCAAAACCTTTGCTCTGTTGAAATGCAGTCCCAGGGTCCACCTCATAAATAGTGCGAGAATGTTCTCTTGTAAGAGATCACAAGAACTCGGTCGTGAGCGAACGGGCCTTTCGACGCTGCGTTTTTGTCTTTCACATTGTTTGGTGCACGACTGCAAAGAAGCGAACGCTCGCAGGTGTCCGGTAGGACGAAAAATTGGCATTGGAACCCCCTCTTGTTGACTGCAAGCCCACGCCGAGCAGCAGCGGTGAAAGCCGGGGACTTTCTGCATCACCCACTTCACGCCAGTATCGCTAGAAGTGCTGCGCCTGTGCCACCCATGCCCCTTCAACACAGAGGGAGTCCTCATAAAAAAAAAAAAAAAAAAAAGGTTTCAGGAACGTGTGCATGTGTTTGCGTACTTTTCACGCTCATAAATTATTATTTATCTAGTTTTCTTACCAAAGTGGGAGCAGACCAAAATGTGCTCGGTAATGTCAGTTCCCACCTTTTTCTTCGTTTGGTTGTTGCATCTTTTTTTTTCTTGTTGTTGGAATCTATAGATAGGATGTTTGAAGCTTACAGCACCGAATTGTGTTTTCGCTGGCATCGCTCGTAGAGATGAGACTTCGCGTTGACGGCAGGCGCCGTTCGTGCAATGAATTGGAAGCCAGTGTTTGTTGTTGGACATACTAATTTTAATTTCTTTATAGTTATTTCACGTTTTGCTCTGGAACTAGCCGTTGCACCACTACATTGTATACAGCTCGCTATCAGTTTTTTATACGGTCGTCTTTTTGCGCCGGAATGTGACCCCTCCACGGACATTCCACTTGTTTTTCTCATCTGTTTTTTTTTCTCGTCCGAAAAGAGCCGTTGGTTTGTCTTTTTTGTCGGCCACGAGTTACACATGTACATAGGCGGAGAAGAAGCAAGCAGTGCACTATATTTGTAAACTTGGGTTGACTTGTTTCACACTTTTAAAAACAAGGACAATAAAAAATGAAAACGTTGCAAATGCAGCTGTGATTTTTTTCTTTGCTGGTGGTTTTCACTTTTCCACAAGAGAACTGCAAGCCGTTTGCGTGACATGTGGCATTTTTGCTGATCTTTGGGGAGCTTGAAAGTTCCTTCAATGACGAGAGCTCGAGGAGTAGTCATGCTCCCTCCAGGGAGCAGGAGAGTCCAGCACGTGCAGAAGCGCACGCCAGTCACTCAGCGGATCCGGGAGGTCGTGAGGTCACCTCCTCCGCTTGCTGTGACCCCCCACCAGGGGGCTTGCAGCCTTCGGCTGGTCAAGCCGCGAGGCACGTTTCCGCTTGGGTGAACTCTCCGGCTCTTCTTTCACCCTTGCGGCGGCGCCACCCTTCGCCGGAGTAGACGCTCCCTCCTCGTTCCGTGGCGCTCTCCCCTCCGACTTGCGTCCACTCTCCTTCGACTTCGCGGAGCTGTCGTTCCGTTTGCCGGCATCTGCTTTGGAGCCGCCTCCGCTGCCCGACTTCGAGTCCGCCTTCCCGTCTGCCTTCGACTCCCCCTACCCTCCCCCTTCGTCCTTTTTTCGGAGTCAGTCCTTTTCGACTGCTTGGCGTCATCCTGCTTCGCGTCAGACCGCGAGTCCGTCGCCTTCTTCGGCGCGTCCCCCTTCGCCTTCGATCCCTCGGACTTTGACTTGCTGGTAGCGGTGGGAGTAGCCCCTCCTGTGTCAGACTTCCGGCTCGAGCTCTCGCTCTTCACTTTCCCGTGCGCGTGCTCCGGCTTCACCTTGCCACCGGGCGAAGGTGCCGGACTTGAGGTTGCGCTCTCGGACCGCCGGAGTGAGTCCGACTTGGCCTTGCCTCCCGTCCGTGCTGCCTCCACCTCGTTGCGCCGGACTTTCCCTCCCGCGCTCGGAACGGGCGAGAACTTTGCCGCGTTCCAGTCGCCCTTGCCGGTCTTACCGCCTGTGGCCTCGGGTCGTCTGCTTGCAGAGACCGGCTTCTCTTCGTCGGCGGCTGTGCGGGATTGCTTGGCAGCCGGAGATGCCTTGGGGGCAGGGGAGGACGCTCGCTTTGTCGGCTCGATGTCGTTGAGCTGTGCCGCGTTCTTGCCACGTCGCTTGGAGAGGAGGTCGGCAAAGTCCTTGTCCGGCAGGACGAACTCATTTTCCGGGTTAGGAAACGGCAGGATCTCGGACTCGTGCTGGAGAGTAAAAAGTTGCGTCGGTCAGAGGAGTGAAGCGACTACACCGGCTTGAATCCATGCAAGTTGGGATGACTCGCCACATCGGGTAAGTTCACTCTGCTATGGTCCCACCTCCAGAGCGAGCTTCCTGGTTTACACAGCAATTTGTTACGTTGTAAGCCAATGCACGGCGGAGGGCGGCGAGCATGTATGCTCTGCTGTACTCATTTTGTCAGTGGCAATAGACCTATATGGAGCGCAAGTTCGTCTGCTTCTTTTGTAGGGGTTGTGGTGATGTCAGAACACCAAGCTCGGATTGTAAGGATAGTGGGTAGACTTCAAGGCAGCTTTCTTTGAGGTCTACCCACTATGCTCAATCGGAGCTCGGCGTTATGACATCACAACCTCAGCAAAAGAAACAGACAGGCTTTAGACAGGCATTGCTAAATTACCCAAGCCTCAAGAAAAATGCTGGGAATGTAGGTCTATCTGCCGTACGCGCTCCCCTCCCCCGGATAAGATTCGAGTAAATAACTAAAATAAGGCGTTGATGAACGCATGTGCAAGATACCATTTGTTTTAGGCTTTCACTTTAGAAGAGTTACTGCTGCAGACGCCAGCACGTGCGGCACATGGACCTAGATTCACTGCACTCTCCCTGATGCTTGGGTGGGTAATTTAGCAATAGGGCTACAGTGACACATTGTTTTCTCAACTTTGTGGGAGCTGTATGAAAACCCAGACATGAATTTGCATGGGCTATATCGGAAAAAAGAAAGGAGCCCAGTAACCGCAGTTTAGTTTTTCCGTATCGCGTAACAGAGAATGTAGGTGGCAGTAAGGCTATGGGTGCAAGTTTCTCGCGAGCAACGTCGAAAGAAAACTGTAACAGGAGGCACCCCCATTCCTCTGCTGGACGGAGTTACCACATATTTCACTACATTGTCCTTTCTATACTTCGTTTCACCTTATGTGGTACCGCAGCGAAGGCTAGGAGCGCGAGCTCATAGCATTGGCAGCCGCTCTTAAGTCACGAGAGCTTGTGTCGCCGAGATGTGCCCCAGAGCAAGGAGCTCGCGCTTGTAGCCTTTCCTGCGGTACATCATAAGGTGAAACAGAGTATAGCAAGCACATGCTAGCATTATGTCGCACGTGGCTTCAAGGAGGTGTATGGTCTTGTACACTCCAGGGTGAATCCACACGAACATTGACTGATGTACAAAATCCGAGTATCGCACATCGCCGACACTCCGCAAGGACTCAAGAGAGTAGTGACCATATCATATTCCCAACGAGCATGTAAAATGGTGATTTTAAACAAGGAATGAACAAGAAAAGGACGAAGCACAGCCGAGGACGCATCTGGAGCCCTTGGTAACTCGTGTTATGGTTACATTTTATGCTCTCTTACCCCCGTATGGTTCTGACGTGTAAAACCTAGGTCTCTAACTCCGGACAAGTCACCAGAACGACAAACCAACAACACTTGCTGAACAACGGAGAGTCAGGCTCACCAGTGCAGCCATGTCGTACATGGTGTCGAGGTGTTCCCATATCGTCTGTGAGGAAATTTCTTTGTTAATCGAGGCGCTGAACTTTTGGTGGATGCAAGCCATTTGGAAATAGCGGTTGACGCCTGCAAAATCCAACAAACAACCGTGATCAACCCTGGCGCGTGCAGTCACTGGCTCGAGCGCTCGTGCCCGTCACCGAGGCGGCAACTAAGAAACCTTCGCATGGCGGTAACTCTCAAGTTCGTTCACGAGCGAACAAGTTACGAGAAGAGTACGAAGAAAGTCAACTTCTCAACGGTTAACGATATGTGCAGTACTGTAACCAAGAGATGATCTTTGTGCCATGCATTAACCGAACTGCGGGGCGTATGCAGTTCATGAACCGGCAACAAAGTTTTGCGGCGTTAGGCGACAGAAAGTGAAACGCGGACGCGAACACGAAGCAGCTCCGGACTCACCTACTGGCTTGTGCCCTTTCATGGCGTGAAATAACTGTACTTCTGTATCGGCATTCCAGTCCAAATTTTCGGGATTTCTCTCCGAGAGAGTCTCCATGACAAACTCAACCAACTACCATGCATTGCCGGTTTGTTGAGGAGTGCGGCGGCAAATTTCTTCAGAGGTTTGGGTTGGTGTCGTATCAAACATTGTACCTTCAAATAAACTTAACGTAAAACATAATTATAACTTATTTTAAATAATCATGTTTGGATACTTCTATGCATTAGAAAAACACTGTTTATTTGGTGAGCTATAAAATTCAATTGCGATACTGTGGCCGGCCTTTTGTTTCTTTGACTGGCTTGGTGACTTTGGCTATTTTGTCGACTCTTCGAAGAGTTCGAAGATATTTGGTTTCGACTTCGTAGCCATTGGACGGAAGCTTTTTTTAGTTAGTTTCCGGTCTAGGGAGCATGCTGTTTTGCTGTCTACTTTTCGAACCAGTTTGCCTTGCCCAGTTCTGCGTTCTGCCGTAGGCACCCGCCGCAGTTTTGTCCGTTTTGTCACTTTCATTCTATCATTAGTTCTATTAGGCTTCAAGCTTTAAAAAGCCGCCGTCAAACGCAACATGTGCGCCTTGTTATCGCGGAAACCGTCGACATGAAGTAATTTCCTACGAACCGTTGATTGGGGTGTGCTGCTTTGAGCATTCAACAACAAAAAAAGACCCCGGACGCTTTGGCAGCACAGGGTATGAATGAGTTCGTTTTTATCGTTTTAGAACCCATACATTCCGTCATCAGGTAACTTAAACTGGCGATGAAGTAAACATCTAACGCCTATTGTTTCATTAACTGTTGATTTTACAGCCTGTTAAAGTCACAATAATTTTATTAAAAACGTATTTTCAATGGCTGTCATGGGTTCTCCGGCGTGACTATTCAAACATGTCTCCAAACGGGTTTTCTTTCGGTAGGTGGTTGACAGCTTTTGCATCATGCCGTGGACGACACAGGCTGCCACTGTCCAGTACGAAGAAGATATATGGATCGAAGAGGAGGACAACACTCCAGTGGTACAGTGTTCATACGATGCGGACCAACGCGGACAAAACCGCGAAAGGTAAAACGGCACACTGCTTTTCTGACCGGGTTCACACCGTGGTTCACCATGACGCGGCGCAAATCGTATGAATGGCTGAACCGCACAGTCTGCCGGCCTTTTGTCTACATACCGTCGTGTGAACGGGAGAACCGGCACAAGACAAAGAAACACGTGCGACCAAAAACTGAAGCAGGAAATGTGATTAAAGGTTGCACCGGAGGTTCAATCTTGTATTTCACTGCGATCAGTTGCGGGCACCCTCCAGGAATTTACGACGAACTTTTGCAAAAATGCTCCAAAAGGCAGGAGACGTCAGTTACAATAAGGACACCAACTCGACATAAAGTGCTAAAAGTTGAGTTGTGATGTTTTCTTTGGAAAGAAATTTATGAACCGTGGTCTGTCTTTGGTGCTTTGATGGCCACAGCATAGATGCACCATAGTTCAGCTTGCTTCGGTCCAGCGTCGCCAAATGCTGTTGCTCGGGGGCTTGCCAAAACATCATCCAGCATGTGTCTTCTCAATAAAAACTGTTTGCTGTACCACCTTTAAATGAAATCCAGTGTGCCAACGTGATACGGATCCTGCAAATGTTGACTACAACAGTGCTGTGGAACCAGCCAGGTGCATAGACCCAATTTTACCTATAATTCTACGGCTGAATCCACCCTTTTCGAAATAACTGCTTCCCCCTGTTTCTGTATATTTATTTAGACCGCTCTCGCGTGCATGTCCTTTTTATGCATATTTTAAAGGGATACTACAACAAAATTACGGCTCTTATTTTTTGGCCTATACGTGTTCAAAGGAGCAGTATCATATCGGACACGCTGATATCTTGTTAAAATAAGACACGAAAAGGAATTTTAAAACAAATTAAATGATTAGTGGAGAGCATCTGGTGGATATCACTGAAGCCTCGTTTGTAATACCCGTCTAGGAACCTTGACAGGTAGTGGCGATAACTGTCTTGCTTAGAACTATACATGCTTTGAACCTGACGTCATCCCGACGGCTCTACAGCCAGCACAAGAGAAGAGGGGAGGGAGGAACTCCCCACTCAACGGGACCCTCTCTTGTGTGTCCCAGACGCTCGCTATTCTCCCTCTACAAGATTATAGAAGATTAACCTGTCACACAAAATTCGCACAAAAGCAGCTTTGCGATTAGTTGTGAGGGCCCGATCGCTGGCGTGCTTCGACCGTTATACCCTGTTTCATACTTAGCGTTTAACGCTGTCAAAGCTACTGGCGCAAGCGCGTGGCTTCATCTATGGTTTCGTTTGCGCGAGAGCCGCGTGCAAATGATCAACGAGATCAAGCCCTACGCTCGCGCCAGTAGCTGTTGCGTTGCGTTGCACGCTAAGTATGAAACAGAGTATAGGTGGCTTGAACGGCTAGGGCGTCCTGACGACGTCAGCCTCGATGCGGCTTTGCTGATCCCAAGACACTACGTCACGATGTCGCCGGATGTGACGTGCTCTCCGCTGGCTGCTCTCTGAGCGCTTCCTGGGTGGGCCGTTTATAACGAAAAATACAGCCATCAGGCTCATAATGCAAACGTGCGATTGTCATTTACGGATATTGTGGATCATATTCAGCCTATTTCTGAACACAAGCGGGTATATTTTATATTTCGTTTAAGTATATTGTATGTCACTCCCGACACTGCTCTCAACAAAAGGTTGCAGTCTTCCTAAAAAAAAAATAAATATATATAAAAATTAGAAAGTATCTTGTTTCTTTTCCTTCCTCCCTTTGCACTGGTGGTCGAGAGGGGGATAAATAAGGAGTGTTTGTACAAACCTTGGGCTCTACGGCAATTCACAATGGGCACAAAATTGACCTTTGGAGGGCTAAATCTAGGTCAACAGAACCCACAAGACCTAGCCCCGTTTCTCGAGGCTCCGTGAACCATGCGCATCCACCGACCTCTTGCTTCCTACCACATTGTAGGACTTTTGGCCGGGGAAGGTCGAGGCCCGGCTGGGACAACCAGCCCAGGCGCTCGGACCAAAGCAGCAACTGGAGGGACAGTGCGGGGGTTGGGCGGGGAAGGTCAAGACAGTCATCCGGCGGCGGTGGCGGTGGTGGCGATGACTCCGACGTTATGGTGGTGCCCGCCAAGGACGTTGGCAAGATCATCGGTGAGTTGTTCGAGAGTCTTCGCTCGATGCAAAATGTGTTTAAGCGCCGGGCTTCGTGAGAAACGCGACATGCGATGCTCGATTGACACGTGGGTTTGGCGTGACGTGACCTCGCTTGACTTCATGTGACATCACGACGTCAACACAGCTGTGCAACGCCACACACATGCACGTGCATGTGCCCAGCTCATTCGTAGCACATTCTATGCTTCTCATTGCACACTAGTGAGTTTGAACCGCTACAGCTCGGTTATGCCTGAAGCCCCTCAATGTGTTTGCATTTGCGAGTGGCGTCGAACGCGCCTCAGAAGCAAATGGCGGAGCACTCGCTCGTGGCAAGTGTCTTGCGCGTTCCCACAGCAATGGTCGGCCGTATTTGCAAGAAATGCCGAGCGTGAATTTGATCGAGGGGGTTTAGGTTCTCCATGCTCTCTTCCTGCGCTGTTTGATGTCTTGCGTCAACATTAAGCATACTCTGAAAAGTTTTCGGGGAGGGAGGGGTGGACTTGGTGAACATTATATTTACACTTTGGACATTTCGTTGAGGAATTTCCGAAGTATGCATATTTTGAAGCACAGGGTCTTTCTCGTTGTCGAGAAAGTATCGGTTTAGGGAGAGTTCGCCAAACCTCGATGATGGCAACCCATCCCCGGATGCACTGTGCGAGAAAAAGACGTGGGACTTTGTTTCCAAAGTTGCACGGCCGGAGCTATCCAGGACTGTGGAGCCAGAGACTAAGGCTCTTGCAGTAGTATGCTGCTCCTACATCTTGTTTTGCCGCCGTGTCCCAGTGTCTATGTTAGGTGTGCTTCAACGGAACACTGATGTATATTCATTGTACGATTTTCTGGTTGAAACATGTAATAGAGCTAGACTAAATTCCTTGCCTCACAAACAGGTTAACGGTCCTTTCGTGTTGGCAACATATGTGTTACATCTTTCCACTGCCAAGTTCTTAAGTTGAAGTTCTGGTTTTGCTTGTTTCTGCTAACGTTTTTGCAAAAAATAGCACTTTAAATTTAAAAAAAAGTTTTGTTTGAAAAATAAATTAGGTTGTCCTTAGTGTTAGTTGAAAGGGAATGTGAAAAAGACTATTGTATCCATGCATGAAGCTAATTAAAGTGGGATATTTGCAATCTTATTAAAGTTGGCATGGAGTTTCTAAGCACTTCCTTTGTTGAAAGTTGAAAAGGCACATTTTGTACTTTTTTGTCGTTACTTTTGGTGCAGGAAGAAAGGAATCGTCAGTCCTGGTGATTCGACGTATCCAGACTGCAGGGTTACTTGTGGAAGCACGACTTCACGAATTAGTCAAACGTTTAGTCGCAACACTTTTTGTCCTAAAGGCTGATGTGCACAATATTTTCTAGCAGGGCTGAAAGTATTAACTCTTCCTCTCAATTTGCACTCAGCAAACATAGAGGGAAGCCCCTTTGTTTCAAAATACAGAGAACATGATCCATAATGGACGTGAGAGCAACATTAGAGGGGACTCATTTAAGGAAATACTGGTCTTGGAGCTTACTTCCTTATTTTTTGGCCAAGCCCAATGAAACAGCACAGGCTTGTTCAGATGTTTGTGCTAATTTCAAATATATATATATTATTGTTTTTAATTAGTAGGGAAGTTCTCAGGATAATTATAATTAACCAGCATTTGTTTCAGAAACAATAGTGGAAAACCATTTTTAGAAAAGAATGCTTTAACATATGGTCAGACACTACAAATTATGAAGAATACTATGTTGGAAGCACTTTTTAGATTGAACCATTTGTGACTTTACAACGGATTGAGGTTCAGTGCTCACTGTGTGGCTACCAAGCAATAAAAGAGTGGTTCAGTTAAAAATTTTCCTACATCTATATTGAAAAATCAGCTTCCAACATTGTATGCTTTGCACATTTAACTACATGTTCCTCAGAAAAGAAAAAAGAAAGATTTGTAAAGACTTTGAAATTTGTGTATTGAGAAAGTGATGAATATTAATCTTCAAATTAAAGGGCAACTCCGCTTCATTTTTGATATTTAGAAAACTATGCAGCCCTCTTCAGTATCATATAGGAAGACCCCATGTCAAATATTACGATCTAATTCCGTCTATATATTTAATAAACTGGCCAGCAAACTTTCAAACGAGCCAAGTCGCCGAAATCTGCCAACTCTAGCGTGCGACGTGAGGCGCAACCGTCAGCGCAGTCAATGCGACGGGGTTGGAGCGGCCAACGTTGAACCACTACGCCAAAGGCATGACTACGTCATTCTCACGTTTTGGTTGTTTTTACTTCTCGGAGCGAAATTGAACGATGACGTCATGAGTTTCTCCTCCCGGTGTTGGCTCTACGGCGTCCACGTGATCACCGTAACGCGGATGCGCTAGTTTGCGCTGCCCTGCGCGTTTATCGCATG
This sequence comes from Ixodes ricinus, assembly GCA_037355805.1. Lineage (NCBI taxonomy): Eukaryota > Metazoa > Arthropoda > Arachnida > Ixodida > Ixodidae > Ixodes > Ixodes ricinus. The sequence goes on along the minus strand of JAZHYW010046273.1, from coordinate 78,580 downwards.
TCCGGTTTCTCCGCTCCCCCTCTCCTCTTTCGTGTTCTCCCTTCCCCCTCTCCCCGGGCCATCACCATCCTCGCCATGCGAAGCGACCTGCCCGCGTCGCGTGTCCTGTACCTCGCGCCTACGAACGTCACAAGACCACGTGGTTCGACGTGACGTGGCCATGACTCTGAGGACACGGGACCAATGTTGCCTGACGCAACCGAAGTTTCGGTTTCGGTATCGGCTGATGTTTAAATTAAGATTACACAAATAATATTCAACATTTCGCGAATCCGAAGACGTAGAGCTGTTGAGTAGTACTTTGTGAAATGGAATCACATGTAAGCCTAAATTTTTCGGAATTGAGCGGAGTTGCCCTTTAAGTTACATGGCAGATAAAAAAAAAATAGCTGTAGATTTCAAAATTGTCATTTTCCCCCGAAACTGTGCTTTTAGGGATTTTTCGGCTCCAAAGATTCATGACTACCTTTATGAGTCTTTAAATTTCATTGACTTGGCCTGCAACTTCGGGAAAAGTGTGGGGTTTTTTCCTCAGAAGCATAGCACACTGTGAGAACAACTTCAGGCTGACGGATGAAGGGAACGTCTGTCTGCTTTTTCGCAGGCAAGGGTGGCTCCAAGATACGGGAGTTGCAGGACTCGAGCGGCGCTCGGATCCACATCCTGAGGGACGACGAAGACGACTCCGGGCGGTCGGACGAGGCCAAGATCCGCCTGACAGGCCCTTCGGAGATCCGGCACAAGGCGCAGATGCTGATCGAGGAGCTCATCTACCCACCGGGCATTGGATGTAACGTTCTCACAGCTCTTTTCTCTTTCTCTCGCACGAGTGCTGCCTCCCGTTTAGATTGTTTTTCGGTGCATCCGTCACGACGTAGGGTGTTGTGTGCAAAGGTGCAGAGACTTGTGTGCGCAGAAAACCGAGCTTAGGGCACAACAGCAAAAACATGTGCGCACAGAAATCCGAGCCTCAGGCACAAGCTGTTGTCTCTCTCTTCCATATTCATGTATGTGCGTGTATGTGTTGTGTTGTGCTTTGTACTCTTGCAGCTTAGCTTTTGAGCAAGATGTCACAAACTTTCTGGCATGGGCCATTGGCCTCCTGTGACTGCCCGGCTCTACATAAAGAGCCAAAATAAGGAATATGAATATATCATGTATTGCTGTGTACCGAAGTCTAAAAGTCGATAAGTAGGCTTTTGGAGACGTTGCGATGGGACAAACATGTAGCGGAGGAGGATGTTCCGGTTCGAACTAGTACAGAGGAAGATGTGCTTTGAGAGGCAACGGTTTTTACTTGCAAGCACTCGAGGTACAGAGTAAGCGAACACACGACACTCAACCAGTCTGTCGTATTTATTCGCTCGTGAAATGGAAAAAGACACCAGCTTCATGCACCTGGATCTATAGTCTACTTTGGCTAGTCTTGGATCCATTCGACATGTACGTAATAATGAATACGGGGGCTACTCGACACCCACGCTTGCGTTGCAACATGTTGGGCTGTCAGTAGCGAGAATGTGCATCATGCTAGGCTAGCGTCCAGTCGTGCCAAGACACCTTTAACTTGACCATCCAGATAACAGTCTGCATTCTAAGGAACCTACGCTAGCCTGGAGTAGATGCACAATGTGATAACTCAGGAAATGAGTGGTAACTGGGGCTAAAGGTATCCGGAGGAGATGGGATGGCAGCAGCTCCCATACGCCGATTGCCTGTTCTGTGCTTCGGTTCTGTGCTCGATGACGACTTAATAAACGGAGGGTGTGGCCTGTTACTATCACGCCTCCTGCTTTATGATTTGCTTGTCATGCTGTTGTCAGCTAATGCCGCAATCTGCGTCGGTTGCAGAGAGAGAACGATGTGCTCGGACTCGCCTTGCCCAGCGTTTATTAAGTTGTCGGCGACGCAGCGTCACATTTGTTACGCCAGCGCTCGCTGCTTAGCTTGCCGACGGTTTCTGCAGCTCGCTGCAAGAGGGACGGAGAGCCTGATGGAGGCAGCCACATGCCGTTTCATCGACTGGGCTAGGCTGATTGCGTGACAGCGACCTAAGAGCGCGAGAGGAAGTGGAACTGTGAGTGCCTCCGGCTCCCTTGAGTACTGTAGCCCTTTGAAACATTGGTCCCTCTAATTAATAGAGTGAAAAGTTGAGCTAGTTGTACAAATTCGATTAGCGAAGCGCGCGCAAAGGTGCAGGACGATGACGAAAACTGACAAGACCGAGCTGCCGTCCGCTGACACTGTTGAGAGACGGTGCTCAGTGTTCGTCGGTTCTCTGCCCTGTCCTTGTCGCTTCTTGCACCGTTTTCCGCCACGTTCCGCTTCGAACTGACTGCTGCCTCGTTTCCCCGATGCTGTGTCGCCGCTTTGCACAGAGGTATGGCTTTTTCACTTTGCTCTTGTCCAATGGATGATTTCTTTCTCATGTCACAATATGAAGGGACGGGCTTATATGTCGGGGGGATTGATCACCTCGTTAGAATATTATTTGCAGCCAAGGCATAGAGTTTAGGAGGTAGGCATGTTCCGGAGGAGGGAAGCACTGGCTCGACAGGTGTTAGTGGACTGGCGGGAACATGGAAAGGTTGGGAAAGGACGGGCAGAAATCGTAGTAAAAGTTCCAGGCACATCAATACGTGTGGAATGGCATGTCGTCCCCTATCCTCAAAAATTATAATGCTGAGCCAGTAAGCTGCAGTCTCCCTTTTCCTGCCCTATATTTCAACTCTTCCAGTCTGTGCTTGTCAAAGCTCAAAATGGGAGAATGTACTCCATCACCTCGATGCTGCATCTGAGCTGGCGCTTTCTTCTAAATTCAAATGAATCTGAGATGTTGACCCGTGCTTTCCGCAGTGTTGCATATTAACTCAAACTAACTGCCTCTGGGTTTCGTGCAGCTCTCCCGCCGATCATCAAGAATTTCTACATAGAGGATCCCGAAGTTGCCGCCATGAGTCCGGAGCAGGTGGCTGCTTTCAGGTACGCCTCCTCGTGCCACTGCAACAATAAAAATTGCTTCCGTTTGCTCTTCGCTCGGGTTTTCTTTTGGGCACGCGTGAAGACTCAGGTTTGCTTGGCGCAATGTTTCGTGGAACCTTAATCGATGGCCCGTCTATTATGACCGCGGCCGTGAAAGGCTGGAACTAAAGTGAGGTAGACGAACGAAACAACGATGGATAATATTGGACTAACTGCTGCAATGTCACCCTGTAATTGCATCGGTTGGTGGAAGTTCCGGGTTATCTTTTAAATGTGCACAAAGGAGCCTTTGACTCTTCGTCGGGGCTTTTACTTGATCTGCACGCTGCACTGTATCCTAAAATATGCAAATTTAGCCGCGTGTGCGCCTTGTCTCTACGATAAAAACTGCAACAAAAGATTCTTCTGAAGGAGGTGGAGGAGGGAAGAAAAATAAAGCGATTGTTCTGTTGTAACGGGAGCAACCGTAAGGCAGTTGCTGCACTCAATGTGAGGCGTGCAGATTGAGTTACAGTAGGCTTGCAATAATTCAAACTCGGGTACTTCTTACTTCTGGTTGATTCAAACAAATTTCAAAAAATTTTGGTTGTCCCATTATGTCTTTAATGTATTCATAAGCCGCTTAATTTGAACGGTGTTTTTTTTGTGTAATTCATTATTTTTGTTCTCGCGGCCTCGTTGAGTGCACTTCTTTTCGTGCACCGGTGCACTGCAGAGAGGCAACACCTACAGACCTTGCTTCCGCGGGCGTTGCTTCTCCGCAGTGCACCGGGCTCGAGTGAGGCACACTCAACGGGGCTCGAGCAGGGCACCATGAGCCATGAAAACGGGCACCACGCAGAAATTTCTATAGCAACTTGCGCGGACGCTGTGACGTGGCGGCATGGCATAGGTCCACGTCACAGCGTCCGCGCAAGTTGCTATGAAAACTGCCGTGCGGTGCCCGTTTTCATCGCTCGTGTGTCCCCTGCTTAATAGTCCACATTAGACAACTTCTTGGCCCGATGAACAAACTTAATTTTGTTTTGAGTTGTCATGTGCTGTCTAAACAGTCCACGATAAACAACATTTTTGAGGAATAAATAAACTTGTGTACATACATTTCACAAATGTTTCATGTGTGGCATACCTGCTTATGATCAGTAGGCCTATGTAGAGGAAATCATCAAATATCTGCTTTGTATGTGTAGCCATTCATATGGCAAATCATAATTTTATCTTGCATCATATTTAGATGAATTTCTTATATTTCTGATAATTCAAACAAAATTCGTGGCTTCCTGGAGTTTGAATTAATGAGAGTTATACCGTATTCACAAACCATACAAAGATCAAATCCTGCTTCTTGCACCTTTGATGCCTCATGCGTCCATGGAACTGCTAGTCCGGTTTCTGCTGTTCCTGCAGCAGCCTTCTGGTGGTCGATAAATCATTGAAGTGTAGTACTTTGAACAGTTGATTAGAGTGAACTCGCCATGTGCACGTTTGTTTCACACGCAGGCTGAAGAACAACAACATTGTTGTGAACCGACTGGATGAGAAGGAGGGCAGCGCGTCGGTCCCCACAAACCCCGTGGCCACGTTTGAGCAAGCCTTTGCACACTACCGTGAGTTCTGGTCGAGAGGGAAGAGGTTTGCATCACGTGTCAGTGCATTTGTTGTCACTGCCGATTGAAGGGTACCTTTGGTCGGCTAATTCCAATTAAAGTGCAAGTCCGACCGTTCCATAGTCGTGAGAGCGGTTCTGCTCGTTGAAGCATATGCAACTGTCTCGAAACAAAAAATTGACCGCATCTCCACGTGGTGAATGATGTTGATTGGGGCAAAGCTCTGGTGGTGCTTGTCTGCGTAGACGCTGAGCCGCAGCATGCCGAGTCCTTTCGTTCGTTTTCATTCATGTCAGAAAGAGAATGTGTGGTAAGGAACGTGGTTATATACGCATTTGAGCATTGACCGCAGCGCCCTCTCGTCTATAAACGTTGAGCCAATGCATGCAAAGTTTAACGCGATTATATACGCATTTGACCGCAGCGCCCTCTCCTGTATAGACGTTGAGCAGCTACATGCAACGTTTCATCCATGACATCCCCAGCTCTTGAGTTACTACCACATCTCAGAGCCCCTACTCGTCCCGCAGTCGTGTCCGAGTGGTTAGGCGATGGACTAGAAATCCATTGGGGTCTCCCCGCACAGGTTCGAATCCTGTCGACAGCGCCAAACATATACTTTTTTTCATAATTAATTTTTTCTTTTTCTTTTTTAAAAATTTTTTTTCTACACGAGGCATGTGCTCGTGAGCTTACGAGCACGAGCATCGGACAGACATGGCTAGCCCCTAAGGAGCTTCGCCCCTAAAAAGCCATGCTGGTCTTGTATTGGCAAAAATGTATCGGCTTTTTCGAAAAACTACAGTGGGCAGACATACAGATTTAGGGTGTCTAGCGACTGGGAAAACCGGGAATTGTCAGGAAAATTTTAATTACCTGGAAGAATCGGGGAATCGTCAGGGATATCGTGGAAAAGTGAGCCCAGTCAGGGAAAATGAGCCGCAGAAACGCCTATAGAGTACCCCGAGCAAAGACTTAAGGACTTGGGGGCAGAAAAATAGGCAATACAGTAGGCTCGCGATAATTGAAACTCGGATACTTCATACTTACGGTTAATTCAAACAGATTTGAAAATTTTGGTTGTCCCGCTATGTTTTTAATGTATTTATAAGCCGCTTAATTCGAATGGCGTTTTCGCTTAATTCATACTTTTTAGATGCGGAGCATCTCTTGCTCGGGTCTATGTCCCGCGGCGTCGTAGTCCGCACCCACACTACGCACGCGCAACTCTCCTCCTTCCCTCTCTCCAACAGCTGCGTGTTACTCTCTCCGCTCTCTCTCTCTACCAGCTGCGTGCACTGCGCGTGCGTTCGATTGTACTCACACCGCGCGCGCACGCGCAACTCTCCTCCTCTAGTCTCCTCTCCTTCAAGTGTGAAAAAAATAAACGGCGAGCGGCGAGCGTTCCAAGTTTCTCTGCTGCGAGCCGCGACGAAGGCTCGCGTAGAGGGGGTAACGCTAGGGCAGTCGGTGGCGCCATCTCTCGACGTCAGCACACAACTGACTCTTTTCCTCGGAACCAACACGATGCTCCGCATCACCCCATGCTTCCCCTCGGTAATATGGTGTAATTTTTTTTGTTCTCACGGCCCCGTTGAGTGCGCTTCTTTCCGAGCACCGGTGCACCGCAGAGGAGCAATACCCGATGATCGAGCAGTCCGAATGAATGATCGAGCAGTCCGAAAAATGAATTTAGCCTAAAAATCGATTTATTGCGACTTTAAGCGCAAAGTTGCTGCAGAAAGTGATTGATACAATAGGCTCTGCCGATAATTCAAACTCTGATATTTATTTTGTACTTCCGGTTAATTCAAACAGATTTGAAAATTTTGGTTGTCCCGCTATTTTTCTAATGTATTTATAAGCCGCTTAATTCGATCGGCGTTTTCGCTTAATTCATATTTTTTTGTTCTCGCGGCCCCGTTGAGTGCGCTTCTTTCCGAGCACCGGTGCACCTGCAGAGAAGCAATACCTGCGGAGCTTGCTTTCGCGAGTGTTGCTTCTCCGCAGTGCACTGGTGCTCGGAAGAGTGCACTCAACGGGATTCAACGAGCACACATTAGCGGAAAACGGCGTTAACATTATGTGCTTCAAAACTAGCAATGATGACCAAGACGACATTGAGGATGAGGACCAGCTCACTGGCGTCATGCTTTCTGACCTTGAAGCACATAATGTGAACGCCCGAGCTGGCGGAATATGCTAGTCTTTACGACGATGTGTGTGTTTGTCGTGATGACTCATTAGAGGACATAGAACAGGAAGTAATGCCAGTACAGTGCAGTAGTGAGAGTGAAGATGACGATGAAGAAAAAGATGACCCACTACCAACTGTCACAGTCGCAGAGGCCTTTGAGCACATTGCTCAGCTCCGGAAGTTTCTGTCTCAGTGATGTGATTGCTGCGCCAATTGCGCCAAACTGCGCCAAGGGGCTGACCCTGCTACATCCTGCTACATTTCGCCAAAATATGGGTAATCTGCGCCAAGCCTGCGCCAAAGGACCAATTTAGGTCGCTTTCAAAACAGAAACTAAACTGAGTACTGTAATTGAGCAGGCATGTGTTATGTGGCGCAAGCCGCCGCCTGACACAAAGTACCGTGCATTAATTGTCCACCCGGTCTTGCATGGTTTTCCCGGCGTCTCGCGTTTCGCGCTCTCGTCTTGTGGGGCTCGTCTCTCGTCTATTTTTTATATTTTCAGTGATAGACGCGGATGTGTGCAGACGCTCCGACGCTAGCGTACCGGGTACCAGCCATGCCGTCATGCTGTGAAACGAAACCACGTTTTTGCGTGGCAGGAGTTACTTTGTGAGCTGAAGCAACGGCCGTAGGAAAACTATATTTAGTCACTGCCTTTCAGTCACCGTGGTCACGCGACATCGAATGTTGCCGTCCCCACACCACTGCAGATATGATACTTTCTAAAATGAAACTAACTACCGCCGCATGTTCATCAACAATCCTGTTTTTGTTTAAATCATACATTACTACAAAAATCCATGTTTAATTCAAAGACTGCTCTGTCAAAGTATTGATTATCTAGATTCCTCTCGGTGGGCCTTCTTTCGAGAGGGACCTTGGTACGTGAAAAATCTGCCGTGAAAGAAAGTTGAAGAGAAGTGAGCTAAAGCAAAGAAGGCAATGTCTGCACGCTGAACCCGCACAGCGTGCTTGTTTGTCTCGAGATCAGTTGTTGAACAAAGCGCTCCAAGAACGTTTTGAGGCTAGCTCGCAATGTCTTGCATCGATGCACTCAGGTTCTTTATTTTCTGTGTGTTTAGCTTGTACCTTGTTTGCCGGCCTGGCAAGCACGCGCCACTGGACTGTTTTTGTCGCATGCTCGAAAGTTACATTTTGTGTACAATTTTGGCGGATAAGTTAGCGACGGAGCTGAGGGGCATGGTTTCGGTTTCGATCGGACAGCCATTGTCTGCGCTCGCGCGACGAAGCATGCCCAACAGCAAGCCTGCCAAGTTGGCCTCACCTGCATGCGAACATGATTGCGTGACTGAGGCACCAGCCGGAACGCTTGCAATTCATTGTTTTACGTTTGCTTACTTTTGACGAAAATCTGGCACGTCGGGAACCAGTAAAACAGTGGCAAGCGGTTTTTCGAAATTGCTTGGCAATGCCTACAGCACTGTACATTTGTGGGATCTCTGAGCAGTAAAAAACAGAAGCAGCGAGTTCCGTCACAACACGTCACACCAGAACACAACACAACACAAAGTGGCCTTCGTTTGTACAGCACTTAAAACGAATATTTTTATTTTCCTAAGAATAACTGCTCCAAAATCCACTTTTGCTGCTCCGAAACACTGTCTTGGTTGCTCCAAAGCCGCTTTTTCTGCTCCAAAACACTGTTTTGGTTGCTCCAAAGGCCACATTTGCTGTTCCAAAACACTGTTTTGGTTGCTCCGAAACGTGCGCCGAAATGGCTTAGGCCAATCACATCACTGCTGTCTGCAAAGGGAAGAGTCCCGTAAAGAGCTGCTAGCGTTGTTTTGAGATCTCATGTGCTGACTAAACAGTCCACAATCGACAACTTTTTTGCCGGATGAATAAAGTTAACGTCACAGTTCTTTAACCAATGTATTATGCCTGTACTTGCTTATAATTAGGCCTATGAAGAGGAAACTGGCAGAAATCTGCTTTGTATGTGTAGCTATCCATGTAATTAATCATAATGATGTCTAGTATCTTATTTAAATGAATTTCTGATAATTCAAACTGATATCTGTGACTTCCTGGAGTTTGAAATAATGAGAGTTTACTGTAAATTCTGCTTCTAGCGGAGCGCGAGTTCTGCTCACCCAATGTACAGCGTGCTACCCGATGCAAAGGGAACAGCCGAGCAAATCCAGTCCAAGCCTTGGATTGGTGTGGCATGAGGGCATGACACTACGCTGGATTCAGTAAAAGCTTCTAGATTTAGTAACAGATGGGAAAGCCACAGACCCCAATCCAATTCAAGCATTAAGCCGAAAGTGTGCATCTGGCGGCAATTCGTCATGCTGCCATTCGGTTAGTGACATGTGTGGTTGAGCGTTGTGTTGTCATTGTTTTTCCGGAAGTGGCCTCTTCACTGAAGATGTCGGCGGCAAGAACGTGCTCGTTTAATCCGGACTGGACGAACCTGAATATTTTGGTATATGCAAAGTTGGATTAAGCCTGTGCAAAATTATCCTCACAGTGCTCAATGCTCAATACCTTGTGTGGTAATGGTCTTATATATTTAACCGCCTCTACAGACGTCAGGGAATTTCTCCTGAAATTGTCGGGGAAAACCTAGAAAAGCGGGGAATTTCATAAAATCAGCAGAACCCATCCTTTGGGAATGATTATCTACGTTAATGCGAATAGCATCAAACGGTGCGGAGTTATGCGCGTTCGTCAGGTGGCCGGCACACTCTAGATACGCCAGCCCACTCTTGAGGCGATTCTAAATTTGTTGACACTTTCACAGCCCTGCGCACGATCTCCGCAGCCCAGCACGTGCGTTTGTGTCACTTAGGAAGGCGAGCAAAGCACGCGCCATACGCACAAACACTCAAAATGGTACCGACCAGACTTTCTGGCGTCTCAGCTAGTCTCAACCAACGGTACTCTAAACGGTTGTTTATATCTTTACCATAGGACGCGCTTTACAGCGCTGTCACAGCTACCGGTGCGCGCGCGTTCCATGCACGAGGGCTCATTCCGCTCTCGTGAGGCTGAGCACGGCCGCTACATCACCCTCTCCCGAGCGCGGGAGAGGGTGAGCTAGCGGCCGTGCTCAGCCTCACTGAGAGCGGAATGAGCCCTCGATGCATGGCACGCGCGCCACCGGACAGCTGCTATACTATGGCGCGTCCTATGGCAAAGTTATAAACAACCGTTTAGAATGCGTTGAATGACTGCCTTCATAGCTCTGTGGTTAGCGCGTCTGCCTGCTGATCAAAGGGTCAACGGTTCGAATCCCAGCCGGCGCCGGTCTTTTTATTTATTTATCAACCCGCGGCGTAAGAGGTTAGATAGCCAGATAGATACATAGACGAAAAGTGCGTGAAGTAGCCAAAGAATGCTATTCGCATTAAAAATAATTTGCTAAACACCCTGCAGATTGTACAAGACATAAGATCAAGCTCTCAGGCTCGTACTGTGACACCCTTTCGGCGTATTTTTGCGTGTCGTGAAACATAAACATTCGGTCTAAATGATGTGAAGCTGTGCTGGTACTGACCGTCACAGTATAGAAACAGTGTACTTTATGATTTATCCCATCGACCTGTGCTGTGTTTCTAAAGTCCGTGACATAGAAGTGACATGCTTTCCGAGTGACAAGCTTTCCTTTCCACTTGTTTAAGCTTAAATCTTTGTTGTGTGCATTGTTTGTTTTGCTTTATGTTTGTTTATGCTTTCACATTTTCTTTTCCTGCAGCTGAAATTATGAATGAAATCTACAAAAACAAGTTTGAGAAACCCTCTCCCATCCAGGTGAGGCTGGCTGTTTTCCGATGCACAATGTTCGAAGCTCATTTTCGTGGCAAATCTGCCCGTTTTGTCAACAAGCTTTGTTACAAGACACGCCGATTCAACAAAATTTGCAACTTGCAGTAGCCCTTGATCTTCTCCATATAACTCTTTTATTCTGTTTGTTGAGATTTGACTGTATATACCAGGGGTGGCCAAGCTGCGGCTCGCGAGCAGCATGCGGCTCTTTGCTTGTTAAAGTGCGGCTCGCGGCTCCCCCCTTCCACTCCGCACCTCCCCCCAGTCACACGGACACTTCCCCAGAAAGAGAAATGGAACGCGTTTTAAATCGAAAGACAGGTTGCGGTTTGGTAGTCTTGTGCTACTGGTACCTTACGTACCGTTGGACTGCTTTTGACTCTGATAGATTGAAAGTAGTTCGAGTTTCGTTTATTGCTGTAAACAAAAGTTTGTCCCCCCCCCCCCCCCCCCGGCTCTTGGAAGTTTCGTGGTTTTGTTTGCGGCTCTCGGGTCATGTCAACCTGGACACCCCTGGTATATACAGAGTTGGACGAATTCAAGAATTTCTGGTCAGTGCAAGTGAAAACGCGAGAAGTTTCCCAATAATCCGGCAAAACAGTAAACACAGAAACTGCCTTAAAGAAAAGGTTAAAAAGTTTTAAGAAACTCGTTTTGGCTCTGCCTGACTGGTTACACTGTCATCCTGAGTTTGGGCTGCTTTACGCTACAGGCCCTGCAAGGGAGCAAGACCGACAAAACTGAAGCTGCTTCTCTCGTTTTGCCTGACTGCGCCAGCATCGTCCCTCTACTTTTCCCTGACTGCAATAAATTAAAATTTTACGAACGCACATGCACTGATAATAACATCTATATTTGGCGACTGGCTAAGAATTTAATACAAGCTCCACTTGTTCCCTTTGCCAGGTCTTGGCTCCGCGTGCGGCAAAGTGTTACTATTTAACCTGTCGCCTGCTATAGATTTTTTCTCTTGTCTACTTGTCTGCATTTTACTTATAATCCCCTCATTCATAATTTTAGCTTGTTTTTGTATATTTTGTTTTGCTGTCATGACTACATTTTTGTTACTTAATCCCTATTCTGTATTTTATGCACTCCCCACTCCCCCATGTATCATATTTTCTGGACTGTACATGTTTAAAAGTTTAAATTTTATCCGACGCAGACTATACAAAATTAAGTTTTTCTAGATAGTTTATTGTTTTTTATTGATTTATTCTTGCTGTTAGCCCTTTGGGGCTGTTCCAGGAGTGTAAGGATTCACATGAAAATAAAAAAACACTTTCTAACGTGTCACATAATAAAGCAAAGACAACCTTGTGACAAGATGCAAAGGATTTTGTGAATAACGGTGTATATTAAGGTTGGTTTATATGTACGATACAAGTTTCGTTGTGAGCTAAAGCGGCAGGCATTTCTCAAGGTGTGCTGTGTATGACTAATTTTTACGTTGGACTAGGCACTAGCGCAGACTATGCACAAGTGCAGACTATGCACCGTGTGCAGAGCTATCTAAGCAAACACTTTTATTTTGACCACAAATTTGTCCCGTGTGGACTATGCATCGGGTGCGAACTATAGCCCGGAAAATACGGTAATACCCTCCCTCGGAGGGCCCTTAGGAGTATTTTGAATAAATAAATAAATCCCCAGCCCATGGCCGTTCCATTCTGGACGAGCATGGTACTGGCGTGCGGTCGTGTATCGCAACTGCACGATGCACGTTAAACATCTCGGGCTAGCAGCGGTACTGCACCGGCAAAATTTCTCGTCTGCGGCCGAGGCACCAGATGCCCACGGGGGCCGACTGACGTCCTGCCGGCTATACCCGCCTGCGGTGCAATCATTCTTCTTTAGCTGGGAGAATGGGCTCTTGTGCCGACTGCCAACGCCGTGTCCCCCTTTGCAGAGCCAAGCGTGGCCCCTGCTCTTGCAAGGGCACGACCTCATCGGGATCGCCCAGACAGGCACGGGCAAGACCCTGGCTTTTCTGCTGCCCGCCATGATTCACATCGACAGCCAGCCAGTGTGAGTCTCCGCTACCGTCGCGGGCAGAACTCGACGGCGGAGAGAAATGCTTTGTGACTCACAAGTGGGCTTTTTTCCCCCCTCACGGAAACTGCTATAGCGTACTGTCCTGAAAGATAGCCCGCCTAAAATTAATAAAAAATTGGGTGAAAATTAGGAGTGGGCAAACTTTCGGCGCGCAACCAAGATAAGTTGGAACAAAAAACATTATTTTTAGATCATGTTTTTCTGCCAAACTTGTTATTGTGGCGAGGGACAATGAAGTAAAGATGACTGTACTTCTCAGTCAGCAATGTTTGCTTATATCCAGTGTTGAAAAGTACTTTAAGTACATTGTACTTAAAGTATACTTCAAGTAGGTTTAGAAAACTTGTACCTTACTCTGAGTGTGTACTTGTACTTTACTTAGTATTTTTCCTGGCACTTTCCAAGGAAAGTACAACTGCCTTTTTCAAAGTACACTCCCCAAATTGGGTCCTGGTAAATTTGTATCACAAAATGATGCTTTGTCAACAAATAAGAGCCTTATAAGTTGATTGTGTTGAATAATTTGTCATCGAGAGTAAAACAACTGCTTTGTGGCCACCTGACTTTATCAATATTCACCGCCATTTCCGAAAATAACTGATGCACCTCCGCTACGGCAAAAACAATACATACCAGTTTAAAAAAAAAAAAAGAAAAAGAAAGGCACTGCATAGAGTAATGAAAGAGCATCATGAAACATTGTGTTAAAAAGTTTTACTTTGAAAGTATATTGTATTTATAGTACTTTACTTCAAGTACATAACCTCATTTATCTTTGTACTTTAAGTACTTTTTAGATGTACTTTACCCAACACTGCTTACATCCAACCATAGGTACCTAGCCGCATTTGCGCGAAGGTCATCATTGATCCAAACACTACAATTCCTAGAAGTGCGCTACCTTTTGGTGTTTAAAAGTAAATAGCAAACTTAGCTAAAAAGAGGGTGGGTTATCGGCATCTTTGCGAGCGCGCATGTGCAACCGAAGCATGAAGGAAGGCAACGGTCGAATGCTGGCGGCTGGGCCTTCGAAAGAAACTCCCCGCCGTTCTCGTCTCGTCAGCGACCATAGTCGAGAATCTGTTGCTCGGTGCTTTCCGGAAAGTAACCTATCGTCCAAGGCACATCCATGCAAATGAAAATAAAAAGTGAATGAGAGCGTAATTTTCGTGACTACCAAAGCACCGGAAACGGGTCAATTGGAATATAATTGCTGAGGGCGCAATACAACCTGAGCGACTTGTGGAGCTTGGCGTCGAGTTCCTCTGTGCTGGTTCTCTCGTTTCGGTTACGACTCTCGTTTTTTCGACAAACGTGCAATCTTGAAGTGAAAATTGAATTGGGAACAGTCTTAAAGCAATCTAGTTATTTGCAGAAGGAGAATAATTTTTTTGTGGCTTCGGAGGCGGTTTTTTAATTTGGGATGGTAGTTGAAAACGACTTGGGTCACCTTTGAAACGAATTGCGAGCTCTCACTGATTAACAATAATGATAGTAAGTTTATTCACAAATAAAGCATTCATACAATTCACCCAGTCTCACAAAAGTACTTCTGTGCTTGTGCGTGAGTACACACAGTCCAGCATAAAGTTAACAAGTTGGAAGTATTGACCTTATACAAAACTAAAGTGATACTACTGATAAGGGTCTTGGTTATGTAGGACTCAAAATAAAGTAGAATGAAAAGAAGCATAAAATAGTAACAATCATAAACTTTATGCCAGTAAGCTTTATACAAAATTATCTATTTTTACACAATAATAACAATTCACACAAATTTCGCGAGACCTCAAAGTGTACTGACCAGTCAACCCTTGCGCTTAAAAGCATGTGCATACAAAACAGGAGTGAAAGCAACAACACAGGCGTAATTAGTTGAGGCTGTTGCCGGTTTAGTGTGTCTATATGTCGTCTCATCTTGCGATGGACCACCGTCGAATCGACCGGCCAGTGGGTCCAATAGCAATCCATATGGATGCCACGCGATACATTGCGTCATCGTGCCCATTGTCGGAGCAATGTACTGCATGGCTTCTATCTGGCTTGTGGTTGGGCGGTAATCCACGGTCTTGGTCGTGGTCATTACGAGGTGAGACGAAGTAGAGTTTGGACGCACGCAACGTGTCTTCTGTACCTGAAGCGACGTCTTGCGGTTTGATGCAGTCCCAGGGAGGAGAGAACCGGCCCTTCCTGCCTGGTGCTGGCACCGACCAGGGAACTGGCCCAGCAGATTGAGCGCGAGGCCAGGAAGTACCACTATCGAGGCATCCGATGGTGAGGCCACGTTCGCAAAACCCCGGACAGTGATGACTCGCGTTGTTCTAGCGAAACTCTCTGGGATCCGGAAACCCCGAGCTAGGTTGCGTTCTGGTGTGCTTTGCTCAGAGTGGTGACACCTAACCGTCTTGCTCGCGACGCTTTTCTCTTTTTTGCCCGAAGCGCGTGAAAGGGCATCTCCCGGCACAAGCTCTTGGCATTCGCTGCATTGTAGCGGCATGTTGTCGTTTTTATTTCTTCCTATTTTACCCGTGAGCGTGTGCCGTCAGCACCGGGTACCACAGAAAAGGGCGTCACCCTAACCAGGGGGGCGTTGAGGCACTCTACAACTAGCCATCTTGAAGAACTGCCCCGAGAGAATTCGCATCTCCCTTCCTTTCCTAGCCCAGGTACATCATTGTAACTATAGTCGGCGACTGGTTAAGAATGTGGTAGAAGTTCTTCTGGCATGCACTTGTTGCCATTCGTGGGGCCTACAAGATGCAGAAGTGTTATTGAGAGTAGAAGCCTCGTGCAAAAGGCAGAACCTGTACTGCATTGTAACCTGTTGCCAACTGTAGAGCCTCTGCCTACTCCCAGGGTACTGGATTCCAGAGTTTGCCCAGAGCTGCGCTGACGGTTGTTTGTTTGGCCCAGCTGAGACGTTAGCTGTCCCTCTAGGGTTACCATTACCGTCGCCATTACAGCGTGTGCATCTACGGCGGCGGCAACCGGAGAGAACAGATCCAGACGGTAAACTTGGGCGTGGAGATCGTCATCGCCACCCCCGGGCGCCTCAACGACCTGGTCATGAACAACATCATCGACCTCAAATACGTCACGTTTCTTGTGAGTGGCCGCTGCGATTCATTCCTTATGCTGGGCGTGTCTGATCCTGTTCTTAGTTGATTAACCCATTCAGAGTACAACACTTGTTTTCACCTCGAGGGATCGGAGTTAAATAATTTTGACTTCCCATAAACGTTGGTAATTTTGCTTTCTATGTACTGAGTGAAGACATAGAGATAGCGTAAAATATTGAGTAAGCTCCCACCTAAAATTTAGAGATCTCCTAAAATTTAGACGAAAAACACTCGACAGTAAAAATTTCTGTCCATTCAGAAAAATAAAAAGCAAGACAGAATTTTTACAAATAAATTTTATAAGAGCACAGGGTCAGTGGTCTCTAGGTGAGGCCACTTCAGTTTTTTTTTAAAATCTCGGACTACTGACAAAAGGAGGTTTACCTTCTAACTTGTCAAGGCGCATTTGGGACAACAGCTCGCAATGCCCTGGGTCACAACAAAAACCATCGTTTAAAAGGGATAGTGTTTATAACGGAAGGCTATGAATACATACATTTCAATGGAAGGGGAAGGCGGCTGAATCTTTCCTGCTTCCTAGCGACTATGTGCGGGAGTTTAGTTAATTCGAAGTAATGACTGTTGTCAAGGCAACACTTCTTTTAAATATTTTTTGAGGGATGGTTAACATTGCCATTGGCAAGGGAGCCAAAGCCAAATGCAGCTGCAGAGATATCATTCGATACCTGTTAGTTTCGATTAATTTAGGAAGCATTTGTGCCTGGACAATTTTCATTTTGGTTTTGAATTTAGGAAAATTGGAAACATAGTAAAATTAAATTCAGAATTTTGGGGAATCGGTAATCGAAGAAAAATGAACTCCGTGAAACTCCGAACTTCCAGGTAAAAATGAATTCCGGGGGTGGGGGAACACCTTTTGAATTTTCATGAATGCCTCAGATCTTGGACGAGGCCGACCGCATGCTGGACATGGGCTTTGAGCCCCAGATCAAGAAGGTGCTGTTGGACATCCGCCCGGACCGGCAGACGGTGATGACCAGTGCCACCTGGCCTGAGGGGTGCGTCGCCTCTCCCAGCAGTACATGAGCAGCCCCTTTCAGGTGTTCGTCGGCTCCCTCGACCTGGCCGTGAGTCCCCCCATTCGACCTCCCGTCCGCTGCGCGTCGGTTACGCGAGCCTCCACAAGATGGCGCCGTCAATCTATTGGTTCAAGGACAGTGCCCAGAATGGGTCTCCGGCAGTGTCCCGTTTCGCCCGTGTATCAAAAGTGGGTCCCGGAGTGACAGCAGACGACGTCGCAGAAGTCGGAATGTTGATCCGCTTCGGACGTTGCGATTCTGGCAGTTGGGTGTCGAAGTTCCGGGGAAAACGAGGGGCGAGCGCAAGTGCTGCCGTCCTTGCGGCATCCCAACTTGCTGCCTCCGAAGCTTGCGCGGACTGTCGGGCTGAAAGCAACCTGCAGTGGAGGGGCATCTGCCACATTCACCGCCGCTGCTGTGACATTGCCAGGATTGTGGTCGGCGACAACGCAACACTTCTGTGATGTCATCGAATAGAAATCGAGGGACCACTTTTTTTTAGAATGCAGTAAACGGAACGGTCGGAGGCGTGCCTTGTATACTATAGTTTAATAGAGGGAGCAACCGAAACCACGGGAAAAATATTTGCATTTAAAGAGGCGATGCAAATATTTAGTACTTTATGTAAATACTGCTTAGAACAGATCCCTGACATTAATGACCTGTGAAACACCCGTTCGTTTTTCACCACACACAATCAGAGTCGCAGAAAAAATTAAAGAAAAGAGAGCAGCGTTCAACCCCTCAACTCGCAGTCGGAACAAGCGGCCAGGTGATCTGGAGCTGATTATATGCGCTCAGTGTTGATCAGAGCCATGCGCTGGAGTTGGCAAGGCACAGGACACACGCTAAGTTCCCGACATTGTTATGGTTCGGTTATTGTCTTCATTGCAGCGATTGGACACGGGCCACTACCCGAATGTTGCTCGAGCTATTGATTATCATGAGCCCAAATCGAGTGCCCACACAATCCTCGGGTCCAATCTATGAGCCTCATTGAAATATTGTCACTGGAGGATACTGCAATCCCCCAGTTACGTCATCAAGTTTCGCGAAGGAGAGATTGAATGAAGACGCTCGCTTTTGTCCTAAGAATTACACCGCAACAAAGGAGTTTCTTGGCCAGTGGCGTTGCGTGCAAATATCCTTGAGTCCCACCAGTGCCATGCTCGCTATAATAGTGCTGAAAAACAGTTTACTTGCGGAACCCAGGAGGGCACTCTGGGGAACCCAGTTTGAGAACTCCTGCACTGAAGGGGTCCTCGTAATGCATGAAAGTGAGGTGCGATGCATTGCAGCGTCCCCCAACCATCAAAGGCTCATGGTTGCACCGCAGTAGAGCCTCTCCATAGTGAAGACGAATATAGTGAAGCTATCGGTATGCGAAGATCGAAGTATATATGTTTTTAGCACTGGTAGAGGTGTTTGAAGTACTCGTGTAGTGAAGTTACTGACGTCGTCACAAACGACGGGTGTTGGAGTACCAAGGAAACTACTTGTTTAATAAGGTGAACCTGTGCCTCCAAACAATAGGGGGTATTCACTGGACGCCATATTTGAGGTCACTGTTTAGAGCGCATGCTCAGAACGAGCTCACACTAATAGGCTGCTAAGACTGGCAATCTTGATGGTGTGGAATGCACGTGGCGAAAGAACTGTGGAAGCTCGCCGTCAGCACGCGCTCAGCAGTCGCGCACACAGCTATGGCCGCCAGTGAATACTCCCTGTAGTCGTTGGCGTTGACGGGTCGGGCAGGATCTTCCACCAACGCAAGACGGACTGTCTTCAGGCTACTCGGGGCTCTTACGTGCACTCGTTGCTCAAAACTTTTACTAGTAGTTTACTCGAAATTGAGCGATTATAACAATGACATAGTGCAACTGGGGCGACCTGACCCCGCCGTATTTTGGTTTGTGCCATAGTAAATCAAATTGTGATAGCATGATGGCAACATTGGTGTTTCTTGTTTGCCCGTGACATTTTACTTAATGTGCACTAAAACACAAACTGAATTCCCCACAGGCTGTGCACACAGTGAGCCAGACGATCATCATCTGCGACGAGAGCGAGAAGCGATCGGAGGTGAGTGGCGACTCCTTGTATGACCAGATCAGCATAATGACTGGCTCGCCTTTTTTTTTTTTACGTAGCTGCTTGGATTTTTGGAGACTATGCAGCCTGATGACAAGGTCATCGTTTTCTTGGACAAGAAAGCCACGTAAGTGCTGTTGCCGGCGTTAAAGGGGTGCGCCATCATTGTTTTTTGGTGGGGGGGGGGGGGGAGTTATCCAACCTAACCACTGGTTAATACAAAATGTGTTTTGGGGCGGGCTTCTAAGCGTTGAGCGTCATGAAATGCTGTCGTGAAAGCATGATGACACAGCCAGGTATCTTTACAAAAAAAACACTTAGTTCTTACAGGCGTCGAACCATGTTCCTCTTGCTTCGTAACCAGACCCCTTATTCTTTAAATGCCACAATTGTAGTTGCCACATGCTCGTGTTGACGCAAAATCTTCTGCGACACCAATGGTGAGAGGAGTCATGTGATCATGTAATTGCCATAGGTCGTGTGATAATGTAATCCCACAGATATAGTTGTGTGTGTGACTGAGTGGTATCACACGATACCATTTAATGTGGTCACGCGACTCCGTTTCGCACCGTCACGTGGCGTCGTCACATGTGACCACGTGACATCATTATACGTGGTCACATCTTGTAGCTGCACAACCACTCGTTGGCAGCCTTTCCCGGTCTCCAGACGCAGAGGAAGGGAAGTGTAGCGGTTTTATTTGTTTACTTTTAGTATTTCCTAGCACCACGTCTCGTTTACCAAAGTCGCTCTCTAAAAATTTCTGGAAAAATGCCCCGTCTTTCTGATCCCCATCGTCTTTCCAAATCTAGAAACTGGAATTGCTAGATAAATTGTCCAGGGTGGATTTTCTATTTGATTATTTAAAATATCCTTGAATGTGCATCCAGGGTGGACTACCTCTCAAGCGACTTCATCCTAGCCGGCATCAACTGCCAGTCGATCCACGGGGACAGGTATGCCAGAATTGTGTCTTGAGGCCCTTGGAGTTGCCTTGCTGAGTGCGCTTTCGTCTGCAGGGAACAATGCGACCGGGAGCAGGCCCTAGAAGACCTCCGCGATGGAACAGTCAAGATCTTGATTGCCACGGATGTCGCTGCCCGTGGAGCTCGACATCAAAGATATCACGTGAGCACACCCCCCTCATTCCTTCACATCTACAGTCGAACATGGCTATACCAAGGTGGGCAGAAAGCAGACACTTTTAGCGTATTGTGTTATTAAATGTTAAAAAAATTCAATGTTTTTTTTTTTTACAGGGTTTTTTTTTGTTTTATTTTTTTTTAGTGCAAAGCAGTTACAGAAAAAATGCATTTATGTTTGATTACTATAGACCCTTTCCGAAATTCAGTCTGGCCACTCTGATCACTATCATCATCATCTGAAGAATGGCATATGTGCCATACCAATGGCGGCTTTCTATTTACTGATGAAGGAACATGTTGAAGATACTCCTAAGCTGAGGATTCGAGGCCTATACATTCTAGACGTTAGCACGTTGCGAAGCCGGAATTGAATGAAAGCGCTGCGTAAGCATTCATTTCTCTAATTCGGGCCCAGTGAACCTGTTAGTGGCACAAAATCGACTTCGAAACCCCTTGACTTATAGAACTTTATCAAGGCGTCTGTCTGGGTTGGCGCTTCGTTCTGACTGGTTGCGTCTTTGTGGGAATCGACACTGGAAGAGATGATCCAGAAAAACCTGTATAGCGAAGAGTTTATTCTCGTCTGCCGTTGACATGCAAAAGTGACGGTGCCCGATAAAATACTGCAGACTACGGGTTCATTGCCGCCATTCGTATGGCAAAAGTTAAACTGCCATTTCAGCCACCAGATGGCACTGAATTTCGGAAAGGGTCTATAGCCGACTCTCGTTAAAAAGACACCCCCAAAAAATTTTACTTTTTTTTTGGCCAGGCTATTGAATCAATATTTTGCTACAGCATCAGCGTCACACATATTATTGTGACAGCGTTAAGGAGCTTGTGTTGCAGAAAAGCCGGTGTCGGTGGCGTGACGCAGAAAACCCTGATTGGTCGATAGGGTCACGACGTTAAGCCACATGACCTCGCGCAGGAATTTCAAACAACCCACAACGCTCACGTGAAACGTGATGCACGCATGGAATAAAAGTGATTAAAATATGACATGTAATCTGAATTAAAGGTCGCCACATGTCTCAACTGATTTTTTTATAAAGGAATTCATTCGCCTTAAAGAACACTGAAAGGTCAAAATCTTTTTTTTTTTTATTATCCGAAACAATTGAAAACGATGCCAGGACATTACTCTCAAAATTCTAAACTTGGGAACTCGGTACCTGTGAAGTAAAAACAATTTCCCAAAGCCAAATTTTGAAGTTCCCGCGCAATCCGTGCCAGTGCAATGACGTCAAAGATTGAGTCGTCCTCTCAGGTTTCTGTCGCGCCTCCGAACCGTCCCGACCCGAAGTGTCGTATTCGCCCGCGTCCCGCGATCTACTGCTCCTCCGTGCGTGCCACCTATCGCTGTAAGCAGACAACGCTCCACTTTCGAGTTTGAAGTTCTTTTGGGGCCTTTTCAGTGATCTCAAATTCTTTGAAGAGGTGTGAGGTCGGAGAACACGTAGTGGACTTTTGTGAGCGACGTAAGGGGCCACGTCGCGCCGGTTCTGCTTGAAAGGTTGCCCCGGCGGAATCGCAACCGAAACTGCAGTACACAGACACCGAACCCAGTTGTTTCGACCGTTTGAGGATTTCCTTTTCGAAGTCTGAGAGGTCCTCGGGCACCCTAAAAAAAGATAACTTTGTCCGATTCCTTGGCTCACCGATCATCCTCTGTGCATGTGCCGAGCGCCGCCATGTTTTCCGAGGGAGGATAAAAGCGAGGAGCCGACTCCGATTTTGGTGTTTAATAAAAAAGGGCCGTAGTGCATTCGCAGTTGCGTTATTTCTTTAAGTGCCTTGAACGAGCTGAGCTCGCCTGCCGCTTTCTGGTTAAAAATGCCATGGACGAGATCAGCTCGTCCAGTGGTTTTCCAGTAGCCCTCAATACCACGGACGAGCTAGGCTTGTCCGAGTAGTTTGCAGCGCTGATCAAAGATGGCAGCACTCCTTTTAGTTGTTGCCTTTTTTCTTCGCTGACGCTGATTTTTGCGTAATAAACTTTTGAAATTTTATCTGTTAAACTAGAACACTAAAACTTCTTCATAAAAATATGTGGCATTTTTAGGTTGCTTTCTTAAAAAAACAAAGTGACACTTAAAGGGTTATAAAACATGTTTTATGAATGCCGTTATGAAATATGATAGAAATATCACTTACAAACCTTCTAAATTTTATAGTCAATTATGTCACAAACAAAAAGGTAAATGAAAAAGGGGAGAAAAAACAAAACAAAAAAATCAGCAGAACCCATCCCTTGGGAATGATTATCTACGTTAATGCGAATAGCATCAAACGGTGCGGAGTTATGCGCGTTCGTCAGGTGGCCGGCACACTCTAGATACGCCAGCCCACTCTTGAGGCGATTCTAAATTTGTTGACACTTTCACAGCCCTGCGCACGATCTCCGCAGCCCAGCACGTGCGTTTGTGTCACTTAGGAAGGCGAGCAAAGCACGCGCCATACGCACAAACACTCAAAATGGTACCGACCAGACTTTCTGGCGTCTCAGCTAGTCTCAACCAACGGTACTCTAAACGGTTGTTTATATCTTTACCATAGGACGCGCTTTACAGCGCTGTCACAGCTACCGGTGCGCGCGCGTTCCATGCACGAGGGCTCATTCCGCTCTCGTGAGGCTGAGCACGGCCGCTACATCACCCTCTCCCGAGCGCGGGAGAGGGTGAGCTAGCGGCCGTGCTCAGCCTCACGAGGCGGAATGAGCCCTCGTGCATGGAACGCGCGCGCACCGGCTAGCTGTGACAGCGCTGTAGCGCGTCCTATGGTAAAGATATAAACAACCGTTTAGAGTGCGTTGAATGACTGCCTTCATAGCTCTGTGGTTAGCGCGTCTGCCTGCTGATCAAAGGGTCAACGGTTCGAATCCCAGCCGGCGCCGGTCTTTTTATCTATTTATCGACCCGCGAGCGTAAGAGGTTAGATAGCCAGATAGATAGATAGATAGATAGATAGATAGATACATACGCGAAAAGTGCGTGAAGTATCAAAGAATGCTATTCGCATTAAAAAAAAAGCGCAGAGGGAAATTCTTTTTTGCGTTGTGGTATTTTTTGTGTTTATGACTACAACTTGCATTGTCTTAGACAACAAGAAAAATATGACCTTTGGGGTCTCAGTGCCCCTTTAAAGAAAAATTTGAAGAAGTTTAGGTGGGATTCGAACCCACGATCCTTCGGTTGTGAGCCAGACGCACTACTGGCTAGGCCACGCAAGGCACTCTTGCACGGCGAATGAAAAGGCGATGCGAACGGCATTTGCATTGCCTGATAATGCATTGCGTTCCACTCTTATTTTTTAATAAAGTAAAAATACGCAACTGCTCGAAACTGAAGCCAGATTGGGGAGGAAGAAATGGAGAGAGTTGCCGAAGTCACGTGGCTACACCCAACCGTGTTGTTTTTTGTTTGTTTTTTTCTTCCGTTGGTTGTGTGAGGTAGATGAAAAATTCGCACGTCGCTGCAAAAAACGTTAGTCAAGCACTTGGTGGTTGACATTTTCAAGCTCTTACCAATTCGGGTCCGTAAGATGAGCTACATCTTTAGCCAGGAGAAGGGGCGGCAACTCTGTGACGTTTTAGTGCAAATCAATTTGGTGGTTGGGTGTGTTGTACGTCATAAAGCCTACTTGTTTTGATTGGTAAACAATTTTCTTTCGAAGCTAGACAGATTCGCCGGTACCTCGAATGACAGTTCTAAGGTAGAGGGCCCATGTTTGTCATCCGCTGCCATCGCCGTCTGCTTCGTTCAGTCATCCAGCCCGCAGCTCCTACAATATGACGCCATGTTGAGAATTACGGAGAGAACGCACAGAGTGTTTGCAATTCTCTGTGCAACATTCTTCTTCTTTTTTTTTTTCAATCAACGTAATTTGCAGCTTTTAGAAGCCACAAAAAATGGGTATCATATTTTTTTCTATTTTTAATATTGAGTGTGTGCCTTCAATGACCCACGACTGATTATATTTGGTGCGCGTGTCTAAACCATAGAGAACTTGCTGCGACCACAAAAAGAGTGAGTGCAACTCAAACTGGCAAGGGCAGAAAAAAAAAAAACGAATTTCGAGCCGCAAATTGTGTTCTGGGTAGTTAGGCTCTCATATGTCATGTACAAATGAAAACCTTAGCGAGCATAAATAAAATACCCTGTCAGTGTCCCTTTAACATGACTGGACAAGCTTTTCTCCCACCTAATGTTTGTGCATTGTGGGAAAGCAGTAGAACGAGCAGACAAAGATTTGAAGAATGCAGTGCAGTCTGCTTGTTGATTACCTTTTTTTTTATGTTACATTTGTCGCCTGCTTATTTGAATGTTGTGACTACGGTCCCAGGATAGGAATGGCAGGGAAGCTTCTTGTGAGCTTCGAGCACGCATGCGCAGCAAAAGCATGGTGGAGGGCAGAGGGTGCTTCTTATTTTGTTAGTGACTGCATAGTAACTATTTAGCCAATTGTTCTCCTTCGTTCCCTGTGTCGACCACCCAGATGTGCCGTTCGGGTACGCGTGGTGCATATACAGTCGCTCGTTCTCGGCTGCAAGTGTCTGTCAATGGGAGTTGCATGTCTTCGCGTTTTGCAGGCACATCTTCAACTACGACTTTCCGCGCAACATTGAAGAATACGTCCATCGGGTGGGACGCACTGGAAGAGCTGGGTAAGTGACCTTGAGAGGTTGCAGTTGTCCTTTTAGTGGTCGTCAATTTTAGCTATGGCATGTTTCTAAAAGTCAGTTATGCGAGTTTCCCAAATGAAAAAATTGGGCCTATAAATCCCCGGTGCTGTGAAAATCTACCGCGTCCCGATCTGTGCCACGGGAACACGGTATCTAGACATTTTTTTTGGGGGGTAAAGAGTGACGTGGGGAAGTGTAACTTGTATAAGCCCTTCACACATCGCACTTTCGCAAGTTGGAATTGGATGCCAAAATCTACTGAACCCTAGTTAGTTCTGCACAACAACAATGCACCATACCAGACTTTGAAACGTGCATGAGCAAAGTGGCTCATGTTTCTCTAAGAACTGTTTTCAACAGCCACGAAATGGATCTCAACAGACGGCTACGTAACGATAATCTCCAAATGGGGCGGTTGAAAGTTGTTTGGGAATCTAGGGATTTATCAGCCATCCATTTTCTCATTGTTGGCACAAAGCTTTGTTGTTTCGAAATACTAGCCAAAAAGACATGGAGGCACCACAAATGGTTCTGTAGACGCCCCAGCATTCCATGGGCATCCTATGGACATGCATAAAACATCTGTGCTGGCACATTTGCTTTTGGGGAACACTGGTCTTGGAGCTTTTTTATTATTTTATGACCAAATCCAATGGAACTTTACAAGCTTGTTCAGCTTTCTGTGATGATTTCAAATATCTGGTTAGTTTCTCAGTCACTAAAATTGTCCTGAAGATAGTTAAGTCGCCTGCCTTTGTTTGGGGGCAGTGGCGTTGACTTTCATTTTCCCCGAGGGGGTGGGGGCAGGTTAAGAAGTTTGCCGGAGGGGGCTTTTCCGCGCAATTTATTTTTACACCGGCAATTATCAGTAGTTTATCTTAGGGGGTACATTTTACAGTGGTATGTAAATCGCAATGTGTCCGCTGTGTGCGTTATTTTGTTTACATGCCACTACTAGAAGCTCTTTACATGGCACATAAACAGCATCTCGGTAAGGATCATGGCTCGAAGGGGGAGGGGGGGGGGGGGCACGAGGCTCCATGCCCCTCATAGTCTACGCCTATGTTTGGGGGAACAATAGGGCAAAAACTGCTCAACAAAATATATTTAACACAAGGCTAGTTACTACAAAGTGTAGAAAATACAATGTTGAAAGCACTTTTAAGATTTACCCATTATTCGTGATTTTACCACACATTGAAATCCAGTGCTCAATGTGTGACTAACAAATAATAAAACAAAAGATCAATTAAAAATTTACTAACCAATATTAAAAAATCTGCTCTCAACATTGTATGCTTTGCACATTTAGCTACATGTTTCAGGAAAGGTTATTTTTCTATCTGCCTTAGATGTTGAGACATCCCCCCTGCGAATTTCCGAGTCCAAACATTGTGTTTTGTAAAACCGCCGTTAGAGTTCACCTCAATGCACATTAAGCCTGCATAGACATTATAAATTGATTTATAGCTTAAATATTCATCCACTAAATTAGAAATGTGGTAGATTTGGAAGAACAACAGCTGTAGAGGTCAACATCTCCATTTTCAAGAGTTTTAGGAACTTTTTGCCTCCAAGGACCCATGTCTCCCCTTATTAAGTTCAGCTGTAAGTTGCAAAGAACATATTTTCTAATTAGTACACTTGGAAATGCACAGTTGTATAGTAGTTGCATTGATTTAAGGTTTCATATTCAGGCTGTTTACAAGCATGTTTTTGAAGAGGTCCTGTTTTCTCAGAATTTTTTTCGTCAAAACACAAAGCTCTGGCCACAATGTCTTTGGAAATTTGGATCCGGATAATTCTTTTCAGGGTTGGGCACCTCGTAAATTAGAGTGCAACGAGACTAATATTTCTTAAATATTAACTGCAACATTTTCTAACTTTAGCGTCTTGTTTCTCATCAGCAAAACATTCATTCATTTGTAATGACGTTTTCTAAAGTTCATGCTAAAGTGAATAGAATGGTTTTGTGGCACTGTAGCTTTTCTAGAAGATGCAAACATGCTTTCTGCCATAGTTATTTTTTTATGGGGATACTATCATAAAAGAGCTGGGCACAAACATTTGTGATAACGGATAATTTGCGATAGCGGAGCACAAGTTCCTCCGCTTCTTTTGCAGGGGTTGAAAGCAAGCTGCCTTGAGTGCTACCCACTATCTTTCAGTTGGAGCCAATCAGGGCTCGGCGTTCTGACTTCACCACAACCTCTGCAAAAGAAGCAGGCGTAACATGCGCTCCGCTTATGCTGTGCTTGGCACGAACAAATATAGTACATGTTAGACAATATAAAAACTGTTAAAAAACAGGGCCTCCCATGTTCTCGAACATTTCTTTTGTCCTCAACTGTGCACATAGCAGCAGATAAGTTTTCTCGGGAGAGAACTCGAATGAGTACCACCGCGGTGATGCTCGTAAACAGGCGCCGCGGCGAGTCCATCACCCTGGTGACCCGGGAGAACTGGCGCCAGGCCAAGGAGCTGATCGCCATCCTGGAAGAGGCCAACCAGGAGGTTCCGCAGGAACTCTACTCCATGGCCACGCGCTCGAAGCCTGGAAGAAGAAGCGGGACGAGGAGCGGCCGTTCGGAGACCGTGACCGAAATGGTGGCGGCGGTGGTGGTGGTTTTCGTCGTGGCGGTGGTGGGAACCGAAACCGGTGGTGACTCTTGGGACGATCTTGAGGTCGCATAGAACGTGGTGCTTCTTGCCCGCGCCCGGCATCTACGTCGCAGAAGTGAACCAGACACTTGTCGTTTTCGTCTTTCTTTTTTTTTTTTCCCTCGTTTCACGCCACTGCGATTGTCAGTCACATCGCCGTGCGTGTGGGTAGGATGCATCCTTTCGTCTGCTGTTAAACACCGCTTCGTCTGCCAGCTAAACACAATTAAAAAAAAAAATTTTGTGTGGAGGGATTGTATTTTGAACGACCTTGTAAATCCATTTATGCATAAAAAGATTAGCCGGGTTACGTCGCAGTGGACGAATGTGGTTCGATCGCATCTATCAGCTCGAGATGGCAAGGTCCTTGGCGAGCTTGCAGACAACCACGTGCATCATGCAGGGCTTCAGCTCAAGGAACAGGCTGGTGCTCAGCGGACGCTGATCTTCCCAGGCGTGCAGGTCCCTGCGGGGTCGGTTTGGAGGAAATCAATAAACAGATACGTTGTCCGAATCTCTAGCGCGGAATTGCTAAGCTTTCTTTTTAGAGGCAAGTGTACATTAGATTTGCGGGGTTGAAAGCGGGACAAGCTTCTTTACGCAGCTTAGCAGGGCAAGCACTCTGCTAAGCTGCGTTTGCTCTACCTCGCCAGCTTTCTGATGTTCGCTCTGTGCAAAGAGGGAGGGCTTTAGGAGGAACTTGCTCTGCTTTTCTTAACCCCTTCGCCTACTCATTTCCTGCTTCAAGGAACGTACACCAAAACTTTATTTTAAACAGGCAGTTTGCATCGAAATGGGACAAGGGCATTTCCTTGACTTCCAGGTGTGGTATCTTGCCCTAAATCGGGACTTCTGATCTTCTGGTCCTCTTCAGTAGTTGTTCACAGTGCAATAGTGCTGAAAATATTCGGGAAGGTGGAGAGCCACGTTGCACTGTCCACATTCCCATGTTGTTTCACTCTGTTTCTTGTTGGCTGTGCATACTTTGCATGCCCGTGCCGGGTTCTACATCGCAAGATATGCCGAGCATCCACCACTTTCAAAAAATTGACCGCATCTCCACGTGGTGAATGATGTTGATTGGGGCGAAGCTCTGGTGGTGCTTGTCTGCGTAGGCGCTGAGCCGCAGCATGCCGAGCCTTTCGTTCGTTTTCATCCATGTCAGAAAGAGAATGTGTGGTATGGAACAGGGTTATATACGCATTTGAGCATTTGACCTCAGCGCCCTCTCGTCTATAAACGTTGAGCCAATGCATGCAAAGTTTAACGCGATTATATACGCATTTGACCGCAGCGCCCTCTTCTGTATAGACGTTGAGCGGCTACATGCAACGTTTCATCTATGACATCCCCAGCTCTTGAGTTACTACCACATCTCAGAGCCCCCTACTCGTCCTGCAGTCGTGGCCGAGTGGTTAAGGCGATGGACTAGAAATCCATTGGGGTCTCCCCGCACAGGTTCGAATCCTGTCGACTGCGCAAACATATTTTTTTTTTTCATTTTTTTCTATTTCTTTTTTGAAATTTTTTTTTTTCTACACGAGCACGTGAGCTCACGAGCACGAGCGGACATGGCTAGCCCCTAAGGAGCTTCGCCCCTAAAAGTTTTTGGTTCTCTTCGTCGGCTAAAGCAGACCTCTGCGCCAAGCCCTTTTACCCAGCCCACTTTTTTTTCTTGGCTCAATGGAGTGCCCTCCGTCCAACAGCAACGCAACAGCAACGGCCCAAGGCAAGTGGAGGAACAAGGGTGGTGCTGCCATCTGCCGGAGGGCACACTAAACAAGCGCCGAAACACTAGTCTCACTCGTGGTCGGGCTTTATGGTCCGTAAAGGGTGGCACGAGTGACACTTGTTAGTGGGCAAGGTTAACCTGTGGCAGAGCATAATAGATTAATAAGTTGGTCTTAGAAAAGACAAGCTAAGCAAACCTCTTTAGTGCACCTAAACTGCCTTTAGAACATACAATGATCAATCGCACTAAGTATGTAAAGGCCAGGGGGGGCTGCTGGCACTAGGATACCCTTAGCCAAGGTACCCAAGCAAATGCTGAGTCTGGTTACACGTGTGGGCATCTGCAGCAGCAACTGTTCTAAAGCAAAAATCTTCAACAAATGGCACTTTGCACGAGTGTTTGTAAGCTTATTTTCGCTATTCAAATTTTTCATGCCAAGGGTGGGTGGGTGCCATGTGCCTGTATTCTCCTCGGCGCTCGAGTAATTTAGGAAAAGGTCTTGAGAAAACAGTTGCTGGAATACAGACTTTCTCGAGGCAACTGGTTGCCGGTCGGTAAATGCAGCTCACCTGAAGAGAGGGCAGACAAACTTCATCCTGCCGACCTCGCGCAGGAACTTTGTCACGTGCGGTAGTATTGGTTCCCACTTGGCACACAGTCCCAGTCGGAGCCACCTGGGACCAATGGGAGGACATTGCAATACTTAACGAGTTAAGAAGGAAGTGCTGTAAGGATGGCACTATTTTCAGAAGTAACGAACAAACCGCTATATTTTGCAATTATGGAACTGGAATACCTTACTGTAAATGGTGAACGGTAGTATGTATAGCATTTGCAAAAATTCCACATTTTTTTATGCGAAAGCATTAACTGTTTTGTGGAGCAAAACTGGCGTTGTCTGTAGCAGCGAAACGGCACCTAAATTCCCATTGGCTGCGACGCGTTGTGTAGCTCCATAACAACAGTGTCATCATTGCTAAGGAGCCAGCTGAACTGCTGGCGGTGCAGCGGGAGGGGGGATGCAGGAATGTTGCGTCCTGACGTTGGGCCTAACGTTACACAGCTAAGACGATGATGATGATGAGAGGACACGTGATTTTAACTCGCCGCGCCGAGCTTCGCACTCCCGCCGCTCCCTCACCCAGCAGTCGCCAGAGAGCCAGGGCGGTCTGCGCGGCGCACCGCTGCGGCCGCTTCTGCCGGCGCTTTGGAACCGAGAATGCTTTCGCTTCGCAACTCGTAAGAAGTGCTTAGGTGTCCTCAAAATTTTTTTCAAAAACGTTTCAGATTTTGTTGTTTTTTATTTTAAATGCCAGCTCTTGGTACTTTCGTGTCCAGGGCGTGCAGGCTCGGTGGTAGTGGTGTCGCGGTGTTGCGCGACACCGGCGTCGCCTTGCAATGCTGTTGTGGTGGAGAGCTTATCCTATGTTATTACAGAAGTTGCTAGGGCTGCTACAGTGTAAATAACGATAATCATCTCTGGAGAAGGGGAACAAGGAGGACAAACACATATCTCCAAACACAGCTGGGTGTCTGATGCGAGACTGTACAAATGTGCCAGGTCCTGGTATCGAGCCAGGGACCTCATGGAGAGGTCCCTGGTTCGATACTATTGTCGGTGACAGGTTAAGGGTTCAGGGCGAGGGAAAGGAGGGCTGGGGAGGAGAGGAGGAAACATCCCCCTTAATCCAGCATTCCCCACCTGCTGCTTCTTCCCCGGCCTTCATTTCCCTTGCCCTGAACTCTTGGCAGATTTTTTCAGTTGCATCGTCACGCAGTTGTGTTTGGAGATTTGTGTTTAACTTTTGACCCCCTTGTTCCCCTTCTCCAGGGATTACTATCATTATTCTTGTCCAACTCGCTTGCACCTTTGCATTAATCATTGCACAAAAATCTACTTTCTGATTGTTGCGTATGCGGCGGTTTTGACGAGAATGGTGTAGGTTATGATAACAATGGGGTCTATTATATCTTGTTTGAACAAACTGTCGACGCTGGCGAACTCTGGGGTTCATGTGAAGATGGGATGCCCACCTGAACTTGATTTCGGAGTTTGTGACTTGCTCCATCTTGTACAACTAGCGTCAGCAGGGCGATGCGTTTGTTCGAGAGCGGTTTCTGCAAAACCAAAGAGTTGGTGGCGAATCAGTATCGCATTCGTCATCTCAAAAGCTTTTGCAGAGCTTTCGTTTGCAATACATCCTTTGTTGCATTCGTCACCTCGAGGTGACAGTAGTGACAAAGAAGAAAGAACCAAGTGAACATGGATTTAACATCATTGACAGAAAACCTGAGGCTGGGACAAATAAAATAACGGACAGCACGACACAGAACCTGTGTTGTGCTGTCCTCAACCTCAAAGCAAGCTGCCTTGAGGTCTACCTACTATCCTTCAATCGGAGCCAATCAGAGCTCGGCGCTCTGACGTCACCACAGCCCTTACAGAATTGGCAGACAAACTTGTGCTCCGCATAACTAACACAAGTGTCACTGTCTTGGTCGTGTTCCAACTCCCGGACGCTGAAGTTTCCACGGACTGTCCAGCTGAAGAGCTATCTATGGCAGAAGGGCGTCTGCTGCATACACCATTGCCGCGCCATTGCCAAGGTCATGGCAGACAGCAGAAAAACACTTTTACGACGTCTTCGGGCGGAAGTGGACGGACCACATTTGAGGATGCGGTAAGCGCGCCCTCAAATGTGGTTCCTCTAAGCATCGCAGCTAATGTGCCAAGGGCCGTGCGTCAGCGACGGCTGGCCCACCTCTCGCAGCAGGAAGGACAGGAAGAGCTCGGTGTGCCTCGGCTTGAAGTCGGCTACGTCCCGGGACGAGAACTTGGATTCGTCTGCGTCCGGGTCCGCCCATCTCTTGCAGAGGTCCTCGCACTGCTTCACCGACTTGCTGCAATAGCTGCGGCCACCGAGGCAGGAAATTGCAACAATGACTCAGCAGATTGTACGTTTTCTAATCTGTTGGAAGAGGTCTCGCGACATTGACGGAAACGTTTGAACCTTTTACTTGGCAGCGGTGATGAGACAAGGGTGCTACTAATGTTGCAAGGAACTACTGTAAACTACTAAATTTTCGCGAAGAACCTAATTTTCGTGAATCGCCTACAATTCGCGAAAAATATGTCCCGCGAACAATTCGGGCAATATGTGAATGCTACGGAAGCTACACTAGATTCGCGAAAATTAGAACCCGCGAATAATTTCAAATTTTCAGCTTTGGCCCGATTCGCGAAAATTTGAGCCTACGAAAATTACGTCGTTTACAGTATATTGAAAGGAAGATGTTTTCTGAATTCTTCCTGTATACGACCACTCCTAACGTACAAAACCTCATACACCTAATGCTACACCCGATTGTTGCAGTAGCAAGGTCCTCCCAACAGTAAATTCAGCCCTGTGCTTGCCTGGGAATCGTGGGTGGCAGTCCCGGGCCGTGCAGCCAGGCCTTCCAGTCAACCGTACTGAGGACATCCTCCTGAAAGTGTGCAAAGGCCTCGTGATTTTTGTTTTCCCCAGGCCCTAGCTCGCTTAATTACCTTGTCCTTGAAGTACTGTAGGAGGTACTCCTTCCACTGCCAAGTGTCGACCGACTTGTACTTGAATTTCTCGATGTAGGACTTGAGGAACGGGTTGAAGACATCTGTGACGGAAGTTCAATTAAACGACACTGCCGGATCCAAAGACGCGCCAGTTACAAGGGGGTACGAGCCAGTTCTCTAGGCTCTAAATTCCTGAAAATTTGCCATCGTGAAGCAACTGGTGTTTGCCACTGGTGGCTGTCTTGATTCTGACATTAGGCACAGAATGCAGGCATGTGGCATGGACAGATGAGCAAGCTACCGGCACACTAATTCAATAGCCATTCTCGTTTCTCTCGCTAAACATCTCTACGGTAAAAAGCACTGAAACACTGCTTGCCCATCAACTTCGTGCAATGTACACTGGATTCTCCATCTGCCATGCTCCCAGTTAAAAGAGAATGTGCTCAGGTAACAAACTGGGTAGGTCAGACTGATTAGGCAAGTTTCCAAGATTTCTCAATATTTACTGATTAAATGAGGAAATAGTAAATTTAGAAAATAGTAAAAACAAAAAAGGCTTAAGGTACACCTAAGCACTTCATATGAGTTGTGAATGTGAAAGCATGCATATCTTTCTTCAGCTCCCTTATTTCGTCTGCGGCGTACTTGCATCGACAGCCGAGCGCACGCTCTCTTCGCCGCTCTGACCTTGAGTGTAGAGCCGCTGCCTCGCTCGGCGGCAAAACGCTTTGTGTTACCGGCACGCTGGCGGTGCGGACACGCAGCGCCATAGGGTGGCGGTCGTTAAAACTGATGTGCAGCGGCCAATGGGAACCTTGTTTCTTGAAACTATGACGCGGCCAATGGGACCGAAGCCGAAATCCATCAGATTTCGGCTTCACCTCGCTTCTTTGAGATCGGGAAACTAGGTGCTGTTTGGCTACGCTTTTCGCATGGCTTCAAAGCTGAGAGCCACCAGATCACGGCTTCACTTGGAGAAAGGAGTTTAGGTGCTGTTTGGCGTGGCTTCTAAGCTGTGCAACAATTTTAACGTTGAAAGAATGGGCATTTTCTACTTTTGACATTGTTCACCTTGTCACAAAGGACAGAAAACACACCTCCTTCCTTCGAAATGTTGCGATTTCGCCGCATAATCGGGAGGCAAAAATTAGAATATTCCTCGACCTGCAGCCACGATCGGCGGCCATGAGAAACACACGGCACGACATCAATGGGGGGTCTTGTAGAAAGATAGCAAGTTGTGCGAATACGTGCTCGATAAAAGGTAACTTTTCTATAAATCTTGTCGTTCCAATATAAATATAAATGCGTCAAAAACCTGGTATCATCGACAAAACTTTTATTATACGGAGTTTTAGTGGGGCCATCTATCCTAGGTCCACAAAACCGTCAGCAGCGGAACAGCCGCCTGAAGCCGGAGGGGGGGGAAGGGGGGGGCGGACCCGGATAAGACTTTCCTCCTTTCACCATATTGTTCGCGCTGCGCCCGCCAGCACGTGGTCGCGAGCGGATGAGTTCTTGCTGCTCACTGATGGCTCTGAGAGAGCTTCACCGGAATCCCGCGCGACCCCCATTGACGTCACAGCGCACGTGATTCGGAAGTTAGTGAAAGAGTTGAGAGGCGCCAAAACCTCAATCTTTGTCCATTTTTAAAATAAAAACTAGGGCATGCAGGCAAAAGCGGTTTTTTGTTCTGTACTTCAGGAAGGTCGAGACACCAACTCCCACATTAGTTAAGCAAAGCACTGAAACTGTTGCACACCTCCTTTAATGCTTTTGCATTAAAACAGTGGCACACTTATGAATGAGCATACTGCCTCATTGCACGCACTCTACTGTATAGGGTTACAACTTGCACCCCTAGATGAAACAAGCTGCCACCCGATGCAGTGATGCGTGTAATTATATGCGTGTGCTCAATTGCATGTGCGTTTCCAGGTTATGTGGCCATGACAAGCATGTGGGCTTGTGATGCGAGTAATATTGCTGCACAGTGATGAAACCCTTTCCAAAATTCAGTGTGCCCGCGTTGATTGCATGTCGTCAACCAAGCGTATGGCAGCTCAGCTATGACATGCTGATAGCAGCTTGCTGGTGACTGGATAACATGAGGCCTGTTTGTCCTAAACAATGGCACGAGGCGTGTACGAATTGGATGTAAGCGCTGCGACAGGGTTCATCTCGGGCTTGCTTCCCATCGATCAGTTGGTGCACGCTAGGCCCACAAGCCCCTTGATGTGGTGAATTTTATCCAGGATTTCACTAAGGCCGGCGCTTTGTACAGACCAATAAGATCTTTGTTACCGTCAAAATTGAAACTAATCAATAACGAACTGTACGATGAAGAACAAGTTTTCTGCCGCTGACGTACAAAAGTGATGGTGTCCAATGGAATGCTATGTGTTGTTTGTTTGTTTATTTTGGGGTGAAGGGAAAGGGGAAGCCAGGAGAGGTGTAGGCTTACATGAAGAAGGGGGCTACATGCTTATGGTCGTTAGCATGACAGACTTTAGACTGACATCTGAGCCACGAGATGGCACTGAACTTCGGAAAGATTGTGTTGCCCTTAGGCGTCAATTAACAAACTCGCTTATGATAACACTTCAAGTCAAGGAACAACACTGCAAGAAGTGCCATGTCCACAATCCACGGCACGCATCAGTTTCTGTGTTGCGCGAGTTTGTAGCACGTCCCTACGTGACGACTAATCCTTTCTCTATAAACTTTCGCTGTCACACCCCGAAAGATCGCCCACCCCATATTTTTTGCCCATCATCTCTTCGCCACGGGTGGTCGTTCTTACGGCGCATGTGTTACAGTCGGCGGCACTATGAGCAGGACCAGTCTAGTGCTAGCCAAAGGGGCAAACTGCCACATGGGGTGCCTTCGGCATGCTAAGCTACGAAACTAACCTCCGCAATGAGGCAACAGGAGATGTGTCAGTCCATTCCAACCTACGGCATAACATAAACGGGGGCTCGGCGCAGGTCCTCTGAACGAAGGAAAACGGTGAGAACGAGCTGGCGTAAATTGAGCATTATTCGAAAGACCAGGACAACACGAAGTCTCAATACGGCCGAAAATTTATCTGACAAGTTCCGTGTCGCTGGTCCGGCTCGCACTGCCACACTCTGTACCTCGGCTACATGCTCTTTCAGAATCGCTTGAGTCTCACCCACCGGGCCCTCCCAGAAGCTCCTCGAGGTAGTAGAGGAAGGTGTGTCCCTTCTCGTACGGGATGCTGGAGAACGCCTCGTCGGGGTGAACGCCCCGCAGCGGAGGCACCAGGCTCGTCAGGGGCTCTCTGCACCCAGAGTCTCCACCTGGGAAGAGAACTTGGCATTCGGCTCAAACTCCAAAGACAGGATCAAAGCCAAGTACAAAACAAAACAATGAAACAATTTCATGGGGTTTTCACTGAGCGGAGCTTTCTGCCGGAATTTAGCAGAGACGTTTCCCCATTTAAGGTAGCAGGGAAATCGCGGCATAATGTCACGTGACACCGCAATGTCGCTGATACCACTCTAATGATGCCGACAACGTCGCATGACTGCTGCCCACTAAATTTTAGTCAAACTTGACGGGCAAGCTTTCCCCAGTGGTCCCAGCCCCTAAAGACATTTCGTACTGAAAACGGTCTCTCACAGCGTAGAGGAGGTCTTCGACGCCACCCAAAGCCTGGAATTGCCTGGTGTCGTCCCCAAACATGCGGCCAATGATCTTGCGCTCCAGGAACATGGTGAAGCCCTCGTTGAGCCTGCGCCAGACGAACACTGTCAATGCCTCGCTTGTTGCACCCGACTACACTGCGATCCTGTGCTGCATTGAGGGAAACGCACATGCACGCAAAAGAAACATACGCGACCAATTGGAGCATGCTGGTAAGTTACAGGGATACAAGGAAAATGACACAAACGACAAAGACAGGACAAATTGTCTTTCCAACTGGCCTCTTGAATATTTAGTGCTGCTCGGCTATTTTTTTTGTTGCTATTGAGCTGTTTTTTCTTGCTACTTAGCTATTTATTATTACAACTCAGCTATTACAGCTATTCTGAATTCTTGGAGTATGTTTTCATACACACGGAAACTCTGAAGACGCACATTTCGAACAATTTCCCTATAGGGCTCTTGCATGAGATTTTGAAGCAACGCTACTTCCGGTTTAGAAATCTTGCCGGAACCCGCCGGAATTCACGTTGGAGGTGTTCGTTGTTGTTATGCTATGTTTTGCGTGCTTTGGAGCCATGTTAGTGCTGTAGTTTGTCCGCTCCCTTGAGGCTTAACATGGCCAGCTGCGTTGTAGCTAATTATTACAGCCGTAAAAGTCGGCGGCGAAATGGAGCTACGGCCAGTAGTATTGGTTCTGTTATAATGCCGGCAACCATTGGGAACCGAAACAAGGTGTCGTGAATGGCTCCACGGATACACCGGCACAATCTCGACAGAAAAGCTTCGTACCAACTAAGGGCTTGTGGCCTGT
This sequence comes from Ixodes ricinus, assembly GCA_037355805.1. NCBI lineage: Eukaryota > Metazoa > Arthropoda > Arachnida > Ixodida > Ixodidae > Ixodes > Ixodes ricinus. Next base: position 41,433 of record JAZHYW010046273.1, on the reverse strand, counting down.
GCTTCACGTCAGGCGAGGAACCTCCTTGCAATTGACCAGGACAAGTAAAGTGGACGAAATTACTTGCTTCATCTGTGTAGTCAGTCAAAAGTTGGAGGACTGGCTACAGCGCTGACAAGTTTTGCTCAATAGGTAGCAGCACTAATTTTCTTGTCTGTCGCCGCAAACGATTCGCAGACGACACATTTTTTTCCGTTTGACGGCACTCTTGCGAGATGTTTAAGTGCCGTCTAAGGACGTTAAACGCAAGTCACGCTTATTCTGAAACCTGTTCAATTGGCCGCTTGCCACCAATTTGTTTCCTGATCAGACGCAAGCGCGGCAAATGCCAGGGTAGCGAGGAGCGGCTCTACGGCGTTGAATGCCTCCAACATAGCGCCAAGGCACTGATGGCATATGACAATGTTGGTTTCGATCTGGAGGTTAACCGGAAGTGACGTCAGGTGCCAAAGGCCTACGTTAAACAATGGCACGTGTGTACGCCCCATGTGGCTAAACTCGTAGCTATGCAATAAATGTCAACACTCTTGCTCTCGCTCACCAAAAGTGCTCGAAGGTACGGTTGGTCACCAAGTTGCCCGTCCAGCTGTGTGCAATCTCATGGGCGATGACGGTGGCCAAAGACTTGTCACCAGCCTGTGGGTAAAGTGCCTGAACTCACATTGGGTCCTAGGCCGAACTTTGGTACACCAAGAGAGTGCGATAATGGATGTCTCGAAAGAGTTTCGGGAGCTTTAAAGGGATGCCAAGACTCCTCAACCGCCACGACCGACGCGCGGTCGGAAATGCGGCTTTGGCAAAACACTAAAGCCACTGTGCCAGGGATGGAAGCGCCGAGCAGAAGAAAAGCGACCGATGCAACTAGGACGGTTTGTCGCAAGTGAGTCAACGAAGTTCTGTAAAATTTTAATGTAACTACTATTTGATTCCGAGGCTGATTTAAATCAATATTTGAATCTGCCTCAAAAGAAATAAATGGTCATCTAGCAGTCCTACTGGTCGGCACCAAACAGCAAGTCCCATTTTAGGTCCCAGCACGTGCTAAACATGTACAACATTCAAATCGATATTCAGACCTGCCCGAAAATAAATATGGATGGTTATCTCACAGTTCTAGTGGTTAGCTCCGCCCTGATGGTTTGTGTATGACGAACATCAACCAAAATATATGTCTCGTTTTAGGTTTGAGTGCACGCTACAGTCTACAGATGCAGAATACACCAGTTCTGAATATGGTCAGAATCGAATGGTCTAAAGCCTAGTCACTGGTGACTACTTACAAGAAGTGTTGGGGTGACAAAGGTGAGGCAAGGGTTCTCCATGCCTCCGTATGGAAACGAAGGTGGCAGCACCAGCAGGTCGTAAACGCCCCACACATAGTCGCCCACCAGTGATTCTGCAGTCGTCAGCATGAGTTCCGTCTAAGAAAGAAAAACAACAACAACGTTGGTAACAGGAGTAACACATCTGGCCGGGTATAGGGTATAGCCAGTAACATCCATCGATCTGGATAACATTTTGTCACCAACATTAGGCTTCAATGAACATAGCTTTGGTATCTCTTAATCACTCTAAAGTGCTAGAGAGCCTCTAGCACTTTAGAGTGAGGGTTGCTGTTTCCCATTCCCAATGTAATCCTTTCAATGTGCCTACACTTCTCATAACAGACTGCAGTAAACGACTTTATTTTCGCGGGCTCAGTATTTCAGCACATTTTACGAAGCGTGGGTTTCAGGAATAATTTGCAAACACAAAATTTCGCTATCAGGAGTAGTATGCTATGTATTCATTACCATGGGGTGATATATTTGTGCGATCAATTTTGTGTTATATTTCGCAGTAAGCGGCAATTTGTAAACTGGTTACTTCTGAAAGTTAACAGTATATGATGATACTTACGAATCGTTGGTATACAATGTGCGCGTGCCAAATACTGGCTATGCCGTGGCATTTTAGAAATCAATTTCTGTACACGGCACCACGCTGCATTAGTACCAACAAGCGTAAAAACTAAAAGGTTGCGTGCCAAATCTCGTGCATGTCAACCTTCCACTCGCTAAGAATAAAAACATGCGAGGCAAACGCCAACTAAGTGTTTCAAATGCCAAGATGCCCCTCCCAAAAGAAAAAGCACTCACATCCTCAAAGTCGATCACGGCGAGGTCCACAAATTCTTTCTCGGCCCACACTGTGCAGCGCGGACCGAGCTTCCTGCAAGAAATGTATCGCTCGTGAGTACGTCTGGTTGACAGGGTGCTCAAGGTAAACGCAACAGGGGATTATGTAAAAATGATGCATAATATGAAGGGTTCTGTGTTTGCAGGGATTCTTTCCCACAACTTTGGCGTTTTTGGTGTTGGACAAAAAAAACGGGTGTTTATCACGGACTTGTCTCAAAGAATATGGTAACCGTGACCGAGAGTCCCCAATCTCCAGGGAAAATGTGCCACTTCACCCCGATACTTGGAGAACGGCCCGGTACCAATAAGCCAAAGAAACGAGATAAGAGGTGTGGTTCTCGGAAAAGATAGCAGCCTCGCGGACATTTCAGTGTAGGCTGTGCTCCGGGTCAGCACCAAAAAAATTGTAAACAAACATTTCTTCTCGCAAAGCTTGGGTCTTTTGTCGTTTGAGGACAGCTCCGATTCAGGGCTTTCTGGTTTTCCCTGATTCTGAATAAAATCGGCGTCACAGGTTAACCTTCGGGGTTTGCAGGCATACGCTGAAAACATGGAACCCTAGTAATAATGCAAATGCTGACCTGCTTTCCAGACAACCAGCGACCAATGCAAGGAGGTAGGCTGGGATCGGAACCTGGAAATAAACGAGTTTGCAAGAACGTAAGCCGCCGACGTTCAAGTGCTAGGCTGCTCATTTACCTTCTGGGTGAATCGGGTGACTTTGGTGGCCCCGTCTCCCGAATCTTCCTCACCCTCGCGAACTGCGCTCATCAAGACAGTGAGTTCCTTGGGTGCTCGAACCTAGAAAGATTTTGACGAGAGGTCAGGCTACACTAAAAGGTTTATACCAGCTGAATTTGAAAGTTCCATTGGTAACTCAAGTCCCAGCTTAACTTGCGCTGCCTTTCAACTTTGCCTTTTCGATTAAATTTTTGCAATCCCATGTCAAACGCTCTCATCCATCTGCTCACCCACAAAGGCCTTTTTGCTTAAACATTACGGCGGCAAATTTGAGCTTTTGTACCACGAGGAAGCCACGTGCTGAATGCTGGCTGAAGATATTCCAATAAATGTGAGGGTATAAGCACCATGGTGTCAAGATAGCACTTTCTTACGGCAGAGATGAAGTCTGGCTTATAACTTACGACGGCAGTGTAGGTGGTCTTGACGCTGGGAGTGTCCTGGCATGGCACCATGGCACGAGCATGGATGGGCTACAGAAGAGATATTGGGGTAACTTCGAAATCGCCGAGTGTAACTCGCTCGCTGACTTGCCTCGCAATGGCTGTACAGGTACGGATGCTGTTTTCCTGCCGTCTGTTCGGGAGTCAGCCACTGAAGAGCGCTTGAGCAAGAATTTGTCTCGTACTCAACTCGGATCCTGTTTTGAGACCAAGTTGGCTTTTAGCCAAGGAACACTTTACGACATTACTTTTTTTATGTTCTCACTTCTCGGCCGAGTTTGTCTCCATGGACGAAGGTAGCTGTATCTCCAACTTGGTTCCGAAGATTGGATCCACTGTAGAGGCATCATACTCTAGTTCTTTACTCGTTTTGCCCTGGGTGACTCGCTTGATATTGAGGTCTTGTGTATCCAGGACCTGAAAAGTGTTATAACCACACTGAACAGCATCCGAGGACACTACTGTACGCCTCTGTTTTTACCCGTTTAATAAAACACTCCAAAAAACACCTTTCTCTAGATGTAAGCCATCTCATTTGGTGTGAGTAGAAAACATTTTCTTAACCATTCTCTGCCAACTAGTCTACCCACTAATCTCGTCTACCTATTTATTAAACCTCTCCGCAGTCTCCAGAAAATATTCTGGCTGCGTGGCCAACCAAATCCTACGAAAATTCTATGAAAGAGGACGGAGAGAGACAAGATCGGGTTTCAAGCCTCTCGTGACGTGCATATGATCCATATGATCAGCGCCAAAAGAGCAACCACATGATCAGTGCTTGGATCAATGATAAACAATCGGACAACTTGACGAGTACAGCCGGTGAAATGGCTTACCAGAGAGTTGGCATCTTGCGATCGTTTCTCACAGGTCAGATCAACGAATCCGACGAGAATCTTTCGCTCGAAGTCAATCTCGACGTCCAGGTGAAGGTGTGTCACGATGCATTTGTCCGGATGGGCGAAGGAGTGCGGATCGTTTTCGGTTAGCCCCGTCTTCGTCATATTTCGAGTCTTTCGCGAGAAGAACTTCGTCGAGTAAAGATGCGCCCGCAGTTGTTGATCGGCTGGAAGCGGATGCAAGGAAAGCGCATGCAAGCAGGTCAATTCGCGAACTTCGCGAATCGAGCGCTCTAGCGTAAACAGAGCGCGCAGCCGGTGAGTTGGTTGACCTAAAAATCGCCTAAAATCCACCACTATCAGCTGTCATCATCATCACAACTCGTACTCCATCACCGAATACACTGATCTCTAATAAATACCTCAATCGCTATTTGAAGCAGGCAGAAGGCTAAAACTTCCAAATAAAAAATACATCGTACGCGAAGTAAATAATCAGAAAAGCCATCAGAGTCTTAGCCCGGTCGGTCAGCCACCAGCCAAAAGCGCCAAAAGCCCGTATCAGCCCGGATAGCCCAGCCAAGCCCAGCCAGCCCAAGCCACTCTTTGTGTGCGCGCACTGTTTAGAAACAGCAGCTGTATTTGCTGAAGATACTGAAGCGAATCAACGTCTGAATCAAGAAAGGGGCGGGTGTATCCTAGCTGTCCTTGCTGCGTACACGTGAGTGTCTTCATATGGAGCACTATGAAGTATAAGAAGATACAGACGAGGTGACGAATTTAGATCGAATTGAAAAACTCTGACCGAGGAACAAAGAGGAGCGAACAAAGGGTACGTCACAGGAGTCGACTGTGTGCATGTAATCCCACTTTTTTTTTTTACCACCGTTTTGGAATTTTTAAAGTGTCAAGATCGTTTTTTTATTGCTTTGTTTGGTTTGTCTTCCATTTGCCGCTACATCTGCCGTGCTGACAAAGACGCGAGCGAGTGGCTTTGGAAAGTGCCTTTTATATGGGCGAGTTCTGTACAAAGCACTGATCAGTACAGTACAGGCTCACGCGCCAGTGCTTCTGTCTGTACTGTAGACATTTGTGAGAGTGATACACGCGCCCCAGTAATACGCGTGACATCTGTACTGTACAGCTTATTGTAAAACACTGAACGGTTCGTTGGCTTTGTCCATGGTTGTCGTGACGTCGCTAGAAGCGCTAGCTGTCCATGTGCAGCGCGGAAAAGAAGCGGAATCTCGATAGACTCGTTTACATGCCATAATGGCAACAATTAAAACCCCCCAAAAAAATGTAATTTTTAGTGACGTTTTAATGCCAAGCGAGGGGCGGCGGGTACAAGCTTGTCGATCGAAAGCGCTGCCAACGTGCTGCTCATAAAAATAAGAAAAAAAGAGGAGCAAGCGTTTTTACTGGAACATAGCTTCCTGTGTAGGGGAAGCCCACGCCTTCCACATCAGAACAATAGTCCTGCAAGTCGCTGTAAAAGGGAGAGGGGGGTGCAGGGGTGAGTAGCAGAGAACAAAAATCTTTTGAGGGCAGTGCCACACGGGTTTTTAGCGGCAGTGCCCTTTTCTTTATTCCTTTGTTGTTGTTTTTTTTTGTAAGATTATATTCACTCACTTGCGACTCCTTAGGACGTCGTGCCTAAAGGGGTATTCACACGAGGGAGAAATCCATGCAGGGAAGTGTGTGACGTCGACAGCAGGTTCAATTTCTTCCTCAGCTTCGACGTTCACTCCGGCAAAGTGCTGGGGGGGGGGGGGGGAGGGAGTGTCGACGTTTGCAGTCCAGTTGAGCGATTACGCACTTAACACCACTGCAGACAAATTTAGCGAGATCTACATTTGACACCAAATAGTTTAATGACAAAATATTGTTGAAAACGAACCAATCTGCTGCCAAGATAGGAGTGTTCGTGCCACCGAACATCCATCCCTCCCTCCACCGCATAGCTGAAGTCATAGCGCCCTCATCGCAAAAGCCTGACGTTTTCGTTGCATGATGTACGAGTCGCGGAGAAATCTTTGTGAATACCCCTATAAAACACCTTGGGATCTCTTACGAGAGTAGAGTAACTGATAGGCTCTGCTTGCAGAGCCAGAGTATCGCATTCCTTTTCCTCATGAAGGTTGGAGCATATACAGTTACTCTAGACGAGAGTGGAGTACCTGCATATGCTCCGTTTGCGGAGCACAGTATCGCAATAGTGCTCCCGGGGAGGCCATGTTGGATCCAAGGCCGCACTGCGCTGAGCGACCGTCGCTTTTGCGGAAGGCGTGTATGGCATGGCAGCGTGCGGAGCAGAGAAGATATAGTGCAGCTACACGCTGTGCATGTGCCGTCGTCCCGTCATTTATTTTCTGTTTCTCTCTATGCCCTCGGTAGCACGTGGTAACCGATGTAAACGTCTCTCTTACGGAAGCCGTAGCTGCGTGTTGTCTGGTCCGAGGTGCCCGGGTGTGCCGCTCGCTTATCACTCCTCAAGCGCCACAGACGTGAGCAACGCGATTGTTGTTCGTGTCGTCTGCTTCCCAGACTTTAGAAACATGTTTTAGTACATCGGAGGCTGTGAGGCAGCGTGCTGCGGCGTCAGGCAGAGGAGGTATAGTGCGGCAACATGCCGCGCGTGCGTTTTCGTCTCGTTAGTTGTCTTCTATTTTTCTCTATGCCATCATTCGAACATAGTAGCCGACAGAAAACGTCGCCCCTTTGAGAGCCGTAGCTGTGCGTTGTTGTCTGGTCCGAAGTGCGCGTATGTGTCGGTCGCGTATCACTCTGCATGCGCCACCGACGCAAGCAACACGATTGTCCTGCGTGTACAGTCTAGCTTCGCATTATAAAACAATGCGATTATAGTACCCAGTGGCTACACATAATGCTGAATGGTCAAGGAACCTTCAAGTTAGTTCAATTTTAGTGTAGGATGTATTTTTTAAAACGCAAAGCGAGAAACGTGTTACGTTCAAAACTCAGCGCCTGCAAAGTCGCTTTCCCTCATGAAGGTTGGATCCAGTTTGGCGCACGTGACCACTTCTCCGCCAATAGGGAACTGATGGCGCAAGGAAAAGGAACGCAACACTCTGGCTCTGCAAGCAAAGCCTATGCAGTTACTCCTAGACGAGTTAGTTACACTGCCAAAGTTAGAACCATATAAATGAGGATGCAAATTTGGGAAAATAAGGTGTGATGATGAACATGTATGACAAGTTGCAACAGAAACTATTGTGTGTATTCATTGGATGTCACTTGTATCAGTCTGCACAGCGTTCTTCTGTAGAACAAGCGCTCGCGTTCATTCTGCGGAAGAACGCTTCGAATCAGTGACCACAAGCTCCTGTGCTTCTGGCATTGGTTGCAGTCTCAGCTCAGAGGGCCACTGAAAAGAAAAAAAAATGTTTTTGTTAAACAGCCTGCTTGGGACACGCTTGTCAAAAAACAAATTTTTTGCAAAAACATTTTTAGAGCAATATTGTTGGTGCGAGATTTATTTTGGTTGCCTCTGAATTATGCGTCCATGACGTCACGGAATGGTCATACCACTCTTTCTCCTCAACGAGGGTGGTCATACACTCTCTCCACCTCAACGTGGTGGCCACACGCTTCTCCCCTCCACACGCCCAAAATGCCGAGTGAGAAAGCAAGTGGAAAGGATATGACAACCGACTAAATTGCATCTTGCGCTGTCAATATTGCTCTAAAAAATATTTTTCGCATAAAATTTGTATTTTGAGACTTGTGTCCCAACCACGGTGTAAGATAATACTCTTCAGGTGAGGACAGCGCGCTCCTCGCGCAGTGCAGATAAAGTTCGCTTTTCACTCTCTCTCTTTCTCTCTTTCACTATGGTTTCAAGCGGCGACGGCAGATGACTCGTCGACCCGTGGGCACGGCAAAGACGGCTCGTGCCGCCTCATGCTCCACACGCGCAGAGCTCCAGCGAGGTTGTCGCTCGTGCAGAAAGACCACAGTGTACCGGGGTGTCATGGCAACGAGATAATTTTTTTCGCTCTCACACAGTTTCGCCGTTTGGCCGCCGGTGACACTGTCAGCCGCGGGCACGGTGGCCGCGGAATAATGCAGCCTTTCGGATGCCCGTCGAACGAACACTATCTGATTCCTCGCGCCGCGCGTTCAGCCCCGCCGTGTCCTCACCTAAAGAGTGTATCTTACACCGTGGTCCCAACCAAACTGTTTAAAAAAACTTTTTTTTTTTGCAGTGGCCCTTTAAAAAAACACTGACAACCCCAAAATATATATATATATTTTTTTTGCCAGACGATTTATTATGGTGTCAGAAGACTACCCAATCAATATTTTGCTACAGCGTCACATATATTTTTAATAATGTCAAAAAACGCAACTGCTCGAAACCGAAACTGGACTGGGGAGGAAGAAATATAAGGAGAGGTGGCAGAAGTCATGTGGCTGTGATACTTCTTTTCCCTCAAACAACGCATTTGCAGCTTTTTAGAAGCCACAAAAATTGGGTATCATATTTCTTTTCTATTTTTAATATTGTGTTTGTGCCTTCGATGACCTATGGCCTTGATTATATTTGGTGGTTGTGTCTAAACCATAGAAAACGACACGTGGCCACGGTGAAGAGGTGAGCGCGACTCAAACCGGCCAGTTCTCGATCGGCTGTTTTCGGTCGGAAAAAAAACTAATTTCAAGCCGCAGAATTGTTTTTCGGGTAGTTGGGCTCTCATGTGTAATGTACAAATAAAAAACCTTGGCGAGCATGAATACCCTGTCGGTGTCCCTTTAAGGGTGAACAGATTTCAGGAGGCATTAGAATATTAATTTTTGAATATCGCTCTATTCAATTCATTATCCCAAGCGATTAATAATTTTAAGAAGTTTTTAATGTCGCTAGCACTTTTCTCCTAGGCACCAGCAGTACCGATTTCTCTGTGCGGGGGCCCTTAAATTCGCCTACAACTACACTTTGGGTTAACTGCACACTTTCTCAGAAAAAAGCTCTTGCACGCTTTTGGAAAGTGTAATGTGGTGACGCATCTGTCTAGAAATCGGTGACCTGCTGAAGCTGAAGCTGGAAGTTCTGAGAAAAGAATACACCAAGTTGTCATAAATTTTGGTCGCTCCTGCACTGATTCATCCAAGTGCCTCGTGTGTGCTGCCATCCCCAAGAGGCCAACTTGCACATTCAAATAGTTAGATTTTAATGCAAAAGCATTAACTGTCCAATGGAGTGAGCCGACATCATCAGCTGCCGCGCCAAACGGCAGATAAATTCCCCTCTCCCAACGGAGCGAAGTGAAGCCGCGATCTGAGGCATCCCAGCTTTGAAGGCGTGCAAAATGCCGATCTATGTGGCAAATAAATTCCCCTCCAAGTGAAGCCGAAATCTCATGGATAGGGCTCCCATTGGCTGAGGCGCGTCAGTTTCCGGAAGAGCCGCCCCGTGGCGCTACGTGCCCATGCCAGATAAAGCCGTGCCAGAGCGCGCCGGGAGAAGAAAGCGTTTGGCTGGCGGGGCCTCCCAGAAAGAGCCCGCTCAGGCATACTCCGGAACGCAGCGCAGCCATTTCACGAGAACACGCGCAAGAACGACATTCATGCTTTCGCATTCGCAACTTTAACTGCTTAGGTGTACCTCGAGCCTTTTGTCGGTTTAATCACACTCTTCAATTCTAGCCATTTTCGCCTAGCCTTACGTGCTTATAGCAATTTCTAGGAAACCATGTGGACAACGGACTAGTATTCTTGTAGACAGTGTACTCTTCCTTATAAAATGTCTGCACACTATTTGACAATTGTTAGTTCATTTTCAACTCGGTGCAACCAGTATTTTGATTTGGTTTCAGAAATCCTTACTTGCACACCCTTAGTATAGTTTCTGCTGAGCGTCTGTGTGAACAGCAGTGTTCAGCGCATACCGAAAAGTTTGACCAGACTACCAGTGAGGCGTTTTCCTGTCACATCCTGCCAGCCGAGTTGACCACCTGTGAATACCAGCTGTTCACAGATACTTTGCAGCAGCAGGGGAAACAGCCCTTATGACTATCCAAGCAATATCAATGAATATGTCAATGCAGTAAAACCTCGTTATAACAAAATGGGATATAACAAACGAATGGATATAACAAAGAAATCATAATTTCCCCTTGCTTGCTAAGTGGGAAGAAATGGACCTTGGCTATAACAAACTAATGGTTATAACGAAATAATTACGACCGCATCCTGCAACTTTGTTATAACGAGGTTTTAGTGTAGTTGCTTTTGCAAATTGTCATACATCATCATCAGGCATTATGTTTTCAGATCATTGTATCCTATTTCGCTGTTTCCATCAACAGTGTGTGTAGCGTATACTGTAAAAGACATGCAATCTGGCACGCCCATTGTGAACTGAGGCCTGAGTTCATAGACATCTGGGCCTCAGAGTATCTCATAATGACCCGGCATCATAGTATGGCTACACATACTTACCTAATGAACGCTTGTTGGGGAGAGGAAACTGAGCTTTCAGTTGCTTGTCTAAAGATCCCTAGGTGGTCAAAACTAATCCTCAGTCCTCCGCTAGGGCGTGCCCGATGTACTGCATTATTTGGCTCGTAAAGCTCCCAAATTTTGTTGAGGCCTCTTTACCCAGATGCCTTAAACCGTTTCAACTCTTTCTTTCCATCTTTTAGCACCATGCTGGGTGGGGAGTGGCAGAAGCTCAAAGACTATTGTGCCCAGGTGGACAAGCTGTTGCACAAGGAGCAGAACGCCCAACAGATCTACATGATCCTCCACAACATCAAGGGTGCCGGGTGCGATCGACCCTGCACGCAGAGTGACACACAGTATTGCCACATCTTGAACAACCTCGGCTTCTGGAATGAATTTCTGAGGCTGTGCAGGATGGAGGTCAAGGAAGTGGCACCAGGGGTGCTCGGCACCGACACTCTGCACTGGAGCTTACCCAGCGTGTCGGAAGTCATGCATCGCCAGGCACGCATTCTCCTGCACAGGCTTCTCAAGGAGCACCGCTGCATCAGAGAGCTCAAAGCCTTTGTGGCATATAAAGACACCGAGCTCTTTTTTGACGCTCTCCAGCTGAACAAGAACCTTCGACGCCTGGAGCTTTGTCAAAGCAATGAAACTCGAACTGAAGACATCTCTCGGCATATGGTGGCCGCCATTGGCACTCTTACGGGGCTAGAAGACCTTGTACTGAAAGGCGTCTGGCTTTCTGAAGCTGCCATCACACTTCTCGGAGCCGCCTTTGAGAACATGCCACGCTCTGAGATCCTGCTCCGTCAGCCTCGACTCTGCGCTTGTTCACGGAGCAGACGTCCTGATTCGGAGCTTAAAGCGGAGCAAGACTATTGAGGCATTACACCTCACCGGATGGTGTCCGTGCGATGGAGAAGGTGCGGTGCTTGGGAGTACTTGGCGGAACATGACGTCCTCGAAGAACTCGGTCCTCGAGCCGATCTACTGGAATCCGCTGAATAGGAAAGAACTCGGACCTGTGTTGGACGCCTTGGCAACAAACCGGGTTTTGAGAGAAGTTGCACCTCGATAGTAACTTCTTTGGGCCATGTCAGGGGCCTCTGCTTTCCAGGGTAATGTCGGTCAACAACACTCTGCGAAGTTACCGTTCCTCTGGGCAAAAGTGTGCGCTTGAAGCGGACTCCCTAGCCGAGATCATCCAAAACAATAACGGGCTTGTCGAGCCTAGCTACGGAGAATGTCATCGTGGCAGGTGTGGAGCAGCTTGCAGCGGCCATTCGTACCAATCTGATGATGAGGAGGCTGAGCCTTTGCTGGTCTGAGCTCTCGCTTGAAGACATCACCAAGCTTTGTGAAGCACTGGCTGAGAACCGTTCGCTCCAGATGTTCACGGGAGAAGACGTCGACGAGAAGCTGGTTGCAGACGTTCGCCAAGGTTCTACTGGAGACTGGCACAAGCCAGAGAATAAAGATAAAAAGCGTCCATCAAGAGTCCCTCTGTGTTGCAGCACGCTCTGGAGAGCTGCCATGAGCTCACGGAGGTCAATTACTACAATACTGCAGCGACGCCAGATGGAACCTGTTTGACCTCAATCTATGAACTAGATTCCGACCATGACTCTTACGAGTGAAGGCACACCTGACCCTGAGGCAGTCTGCACTCAGTTGCCTGAATTTGTGCAGTCATTTAGTCAAGCTTGAGGTGAAGCTAGAGCACAAGATGCGGAAGGGCTGTGCGGAACCGTTGGCACAATTCTTGTCGTCAACAGAGATGCTGAAGCATGCCGAACTTGACTTTCCAACAACCCTTTGCAGCCACGGAGGTTCTCTTGGGTGCACTGTCGCGTAATAAAAGCATCTCCACGCTGACCTTGTCACGCTGGAGTTTCAGGAGGTGTCACCTTGGAGCACTTCGCAGAAATACTAGAAAGAAACAGGACTCTGAACTACCTCAGACTCGGCGACGCCCCTAAGTACCTTTCTACTAAAAGTGCTGTCCACTAGGATGGCGAGCAACAAGTTTCTCATCAGCATTAAGCATTGCAACTGTAACCTGGATGACGAAGAGTGGATGTTCAGGGTGAAGAACGTCCTGCGACGGAACTTCTCCTTGTTGCAGCTTGCGGCTCACTTTGTCATGGGAACGCATGATAGGAGGTGTGGAGAGGCGTTTGAACAAGTGTCCCGCAGCGCGGCGTTGTCCGACGAAGTTCAGCGACTTGCTAGTGAGTCAGAGGTCGACGCTAAGCAGAGGATCCAGACCAGCAGCACGTACCTGGATGTAAACTTCCTAGCTGTGGCAGGCGTTGTCAAAGACAGCTTGGTGTGTGAAGGTGGCAGCAAGGGACGAACACGGCTTGGATCAGATCGGGCTGGACAATTGGCTGCGGGTGCGGCCATATCTAATGTTGACGCATCCGGGACATTCCTGCAGTGGTGCAGCATTCCAACTGTTGACAGGCCGAGGTGTCCTGACGGTGGCAAGACTGTTGCGCGACATATTTGTTATAATCGTAAAAAGTGACTGTTGTGGTCCCTATCTGTGATGTTTACTGGACATGGTCATGCCTTGCAGTACCTCGAATGGATGCTGCTGCAGATCAATAAACTCAACTTCTGAAGTGGTGTTGGTGGGCAACAAAGGCTGGTCCAGCTTTTTCTTTAGATGGTCCTCAGTGTACAAAGTTGATGGGGTTGTAGAAGACATCTCCGGTGTTTCATGTAAAGCGCTGTCGGCAACCTTTCATTGTTACAGTGTACCTCAGTCTGGTCTGACGTAGGTCACGAACTTGTCATCATGTTGCAACTAGGTGATATTCAGTGATGTGACTGATTTGTCATTTGTGCTGGAAGATCTTGCCCTGCTAACATTTCACTAAAATGCAATGTATTTGCTGCTAGATTGTGCCAAAGCTTAATTTCTGTTTCTCGAATGCTGAAACTTAGGTAACTGCTTTAGGATCATTTAACAGTAAGTTTCTGCAAACTTTCCGAGACTCGATTATCGATTGCAAATATGGTACATACTATTCAGTTTACCTTCGTATCGAACAGTGATAGTAGTCGGAAGGTTTGCCTTGATTCACTTTGTTCGAGTTCAGTTGAACACACATTGTCGTCCGACACTGGTAGAAGCTGCTTCACTGTTCTTTACCAGCGGGACTGTTTTTAGTGTAGAGCAGAAAGTGGGACTAGAGGGCAGGATAGTCCATGCACTTGCATTGATAAGGCAACTCTCTCTGCCTGCAATAATACTTAAAGAAAACAAGCAGCTGGTGATGATTCATGGTAATAAAACCCGAGACTCGGGAACACAGAAGGGACAACACAACACAACGTCTCAAACACAGCTGAAGGTTTAATTGTCAAACTCTCATTTAAAAAAGGCAAGCCCCAACCGACGTCCACAGTCCCGACCTTCAAAATATAACTAACTGCTCTGCAAGAATAGATGGTAGGCTGCAATATCTGAACAGGCTGTGTGCATTATTGATTGTGGTTTATGTTCCCAGATTTGAAACTTAAGGAAAGATGTTTGGGTATTCATAGTGGCAAGCAGTTAATCTGATTGCACGTGGTTTTCACGTGGGCAAGCACATGCTATCGTGAGCTTGCCAATGCTACCTTCATGCACTTGCTGTATGTGTTTGCACACATGGGGCAAGACTATAGCTACTATGGGGTGAATGGAGAACAGTGAGAGTGATTTCAATCTCGGCCCCTTCTGTTTCTTACCTGCTTTGCAAACATGTGTTCATGATGTGTCACCATAGTAGCATTATAGTTGCACCTTCGTAGCTCTTTTTTTGTTGCAGCGCTTACAGTTCGAAAGCGATTTATTCGAATCTAAGAACAACCATGACATGCTCATAAAATGTCAGCCAAGCATTGTGCTCTAAGCCTAAAACCTAGTATTCCTACACCTTTGGGGTTGTGAAACATGAACTGTATTGAGAACTCTCCGGCAATTTTGCAGTGGGCGAGGGGAAACTGGAGTGAAGGAAGAAACACATAGATTCATTGAACTAATATTTGGCGTTTCTTCATCAGTGTTTACTGGCATCAAGGGTCGAGTTTGACAACATAGAATCTTTTGCAGTGGACGAGGGGAAACTGGGAAGTGAAAGGAAGAAACACATAGATTCATTGAACTAATATTTGGCGTTTCTTCATCAGTGTTTACTGGCATCAAGGGTTCCGAGTTTGACAACATAAGAATCTTGAGAGCAGGGCCGTTTAAGGAACTGCTTTAAGGAACTATCCATACCATTTGACAAAATATCGAGTGGAAAGGACATTATCTCTAAACTCCATAAGCTGTCCTTTTTATCGATGTATAAGCACGGCTCGAAAAAATGGCCTAGATGCTAATGATTCAACTTCTATTTTGCTGGTCCCATACATGCCAGAAAAATAGTCCAGTAATTTTTTAACGCTTTTAGTGAGCCTTGCTTATTTGCAAACGCTTTTAGTAAGCCTTACTTATCTGCAAACAAACATACTGTATATAATGTGTGAGTTGTGATCGCAAAAGAATGGAAATTAGACAATGTGACATGGTTCCATATGGTCCACTTGAGCAGCACATTGAAAGACGGACCGAAACTTTGGCAGACCCGCAGAAGCCAGCTGGCAGAAGTGGAGACCCGAGGCCGCAGGAAGCCAAGCAGCTTGTAACATACAAAAGCTGCCAGTCTTTATACCGATTCTTCGGTGGGCGATTTCTTCAAGGTCCACCTAAATGCTTCGGTCACAACTTCCATTGCCAGCATCGAGAGACGTCCTCAACATGAACAATGCCTCCTGGATGCACTGGAAACTTTGACGTAATACCTCGGCCAGAGAGCGGGAGGGCCGAGTTGTCACATCTTGGCCCGAGAGGACGTGCGGCCACCACAGACCTGTCGAAAGTGCTGCGCCTATAGTGCCGTAGTTTGCGGCCGAGAACGAGTCTACGGCATACAGGGGAGGCAGCAGGTACTCCGCGGGAAGCACCAGTGTGTTGTGCTGCAAGTCATACGTAACTCTCAACCCGTCAATCCCGACCATCGGGTCCCCATCGAAGTTCTGCGTTCCGAGCTTCCAGGATGCCTCGGGGACGCTGATATGGTTGTCCAGAAAGCCACTGTTAATATCGGAGATTGCATCCAGGCGGCTATTTAGGCGAGGCAGACTTTCTATGTTGTCGAGTGTGCAATCCTCAAGCTGCATTCCCTTCAACCGAGAGACCAGAGCGGACAACTGATGGCCGTTCGTAATTTCAGACTCGGCTTTGAGTATTGCCGCCTGGGATGCCAGGCGAATGCTGGTAAGTTGAGCCGGAACGCCGTCGAGGACCTCGTTAGTCGCATGGTTGAGAATGCAAGGTAGCAAAGCTGCTTGGTTACCAAGCTAGCATCTGCATTGAATAGACGCAGATGTCGTTGAGGGTCGTGCTGGATGGCGCGGGGAGTGAAGAATGGCGCAATCTGCCGAGCGGCCTCCCAGGACAGGTACGCTGCGAGCTTGTCTTCCTGGATGGTGATAAAAATGGTGTCGAGACAGGGCAACAGATTTGCACCTTTCAGGAGAAAGCTGTCTTCGGGAAAGTACGGAATTTCTGAACTGAATAGGTCCTGAGACAACGTGTCGGGGTTGACGCGTGCCAGACGCTTCTTGAACTCTGCAAAGGTGAGGTTTTCAAACCCGTTGCCCTTGTACATGGTGTCGATTATTTTCCACACCAGCTCTTCGGTGGCCGTGATTTCGTTCAAGGTGGTTGCATCTGTGGTCGAGTTTGTCCTGCCCGTCTCATGACGAGCTGCTGCACGGATGCAACAAAATCTTGGTATGGCACGGCCGGATCCAACAGTCGTCTGCCAGACGTTTTCCAGACCCAGAAATTCTGATTCCAGTTCAGTTGAAGGTGCTGATCTTCCCCTTCAGCTACGGGAGAGGTGGAATGGCGAGAATCGAACTGGACGAGCAGACCCACGCCGAACCGAGCCGCCATGCTGAAGATGAGTTGGGAGAAATTCAGTGACGGCGGCTGCAGACCCTGATGCTGAAGAAATCTGAGCAGGGACTCCTTGTCCGACCGTGTCCTGACACCAACGCAGGTCTTGTAGAAGGCGACGGTTTTTGCGAGAGCTGGGTTGTCTGCTTGGTTCTTGGCTGGCATGGACGACAGAGTGCTTTGCACCTGTTGCATCTCTAGCCTAGCACGAAGATGTAGGCCCCTAGAGTGGTCGTGCTGCGCGCACGTAGAGAAGTAGAGACTGGTGGGGGTTTGAACTGCGTGTTCTGGTGAATGTTCGTAAGCTGGCGGATACGTTGACAGCTTCCGCTAGAGCAAGAGCGGAAGGTGTCCGGTGTTCGACTGGCTGGTTTATCGGTTCCGGGTAGACGCACCTTTTGTGAAGGCCTTGAGTCCCACAAGCAAGATGAGTATGATGAGACCGGCGATGGCGCAGGCACACAGCCACTTGGTGAGCGGGACTTACTGGAACGTCCAAACCACGATTCTGGAAGTTAATTTGCATGCAGCAGATTAAATATTGCAGAGTGTTCTCTACACGTCTGATTTTCTGTCGAAAACGGGCTTCCTATGGATTATTGCCATACTATGCAATCATGTTAAACCACATATGTCGAGCCATGTATCAGAATGTTGAATCAAACAGCCCACCATTAGTATTTGCAGTACCTATTGCAGCATTCCATTTTTAAACTGCAGGCCCTCTTATAAAGCTGGGAAAAAAAAGGGAAAAAAAAAACTTACGGCTGGCGTTGTGGCAGGCTCAGTGCCGGAGCCGATGCGAGTGAACATGACCACCAAAAACTAGAGCTCTTGATAAAATTAACGATCGAGGTTCGCTGAGCCACGCTGAGCTAAACGCACCTCTTTCTCTTTCTTGGAATGAAAGCTCGCGCGGAAAACCCAGCGATCGTGGGCAATGCCGCCGCGATGACCCCCTACCCCCGCCCCGCCTTCTACTAGTGACGCGCGACGCCACTGATTTTGGGTTCAATCCCGTCTCTGCCCGCTCGATCTGGATGAGCATACGCGTACCGCTCGTGCGGTCGTGGTATCACTACTGCGCGATTTAGACCCCAGACTAGGATCGTACTGATAGATTTATATCTAGTTTCACTTTTTGTGCGAGCGAAGCTACCAGCACGATTGTGTTGTCCTGAAGCGCAGGCGCGCGTGCTCGACGCGAAAAGTTCGACGCGCTGCGTGAATGGGATTGGTTTCGATGACTCGTTCATCAACAGCATCGCGATTGTAACCTGAAATGAGAAGTGCTTCCGTTTCGTTTAGTCTGAAAGAGCCAAGCCAGTAGTACGTGTGTTCACGTTGCGGAAAGAGTCGCACCGGTGCGCCAGAGCCTGCGATGCGCGCGTCAAACTTCACTGCTTTGCATTGGAGCACGCGAGTCGAGTAGCCCTACACTTTTCTGCACCGGTGCAGGAGGTACAGGTAAATCCCTCGTTGGGTAAATCGAACGAGCCTCATGTTGGCACCTGCTCCAAAAGTCTGGTACACTGTCTTACACTGTACCAAAAGCATGAGTGACAACCACAGCTGCTGTCCTAGAGATCATGTGTCATGATAAGTTTTAGCTAGATGGCGCAAGCCACCCCCCAGTTACAAAACGCACAGCAGTTTTACCATCGATTTATCCATCTGCGGCTTCTATGACGTCATTAGAGCGCAAGAATACGAGAATCGAAGAAACGAACGCACTCCCCGGTTGATCACCAACAGACAAACCGACAAACCGCGACCCACTGTCGCGCGACCACCAACCACCAACAAACGCGCGAAAAGGCAACAGCCAGAACAGCACGTAAAGCTGCACTCTACGGTGGCTTAGCTACAGTTTCAGTTCTTGTGCGTGGTTTTGTAACGAAATGACTCGATATGGCGACGAGCATCGACTATTCCTGCAAATAATGTTGACCCGGAAAATACTTTCGTTGTCGGAGCTCAAAGAAGTGCTCGAGTTCTGTCACGAGAAAAACCAAGGTGAGCCATTTTCCTAAGTCTCTCCGATTGAGAAACCGTGTCTTGTACGGCTTTTGGTCAGCTCCACACGTTACAACCCTAGTTCACGCGCTCTTGAGGCGCTGAACCGTAGGCTGAACACAAGGGCAAAATTAAAATGGGTCCCTATCGTTTCGTCGAATGGACAACTTTTCATGGACACACGTTCCGTCGACACGAACGTTTCATCGACGACAACAATAATCCCTGGAGAAACGGGACAAAGGACAAACAAATCTCCAAACACAGCTAGGAGCTGGGTGTTAACGCACATCTTAGTGACACGCGTGAAGTGTCCCTGCAGTGTACAACTTGACCTTTTTCAGAGTTTGGTGACGATCGTGGCGCGCCCTCGCGGGAATCGCTCGAAACAGTTTTGGGGGCTCCCAATCCGTCGTCCGCGCCAGCGCCTGGCGTGTCTCCCGGCCTGTGTCAGAGCCATCCGTGTGTTCACGTGTGCTCTCCGGTGGCGTTTTTCCGCCTTTAGCAATTCTGAACGTGTCTTTCTGTCGTCGCTTCGCGTGCACATTTTTTTCGAAATGGCTGAGGACGACCCTGGAAGATAAACAAAAGCCACTGTCTACTATACAGACCACCTCATTCGTCTTTATACCTTCAGAGATGGATAGACCGCCGACGCCGCATCGGTTCCGTCGACTTGGAGTCACTCAATCGTCACTTCAGTGTCGCGTCGTGCGAGCAACTGAAAAAGGGTCGGCTGTCAAGACAGAGTATTATGTAATGAAAGTAATGGTGACCAGTTTCGATCCCAACCCGCCTATCCATTTTGTGCGAAGCTTATGAGCTCCGTTTATGAGGCCCGGCGACTATAAACAGCTGATTTTGTTTTCCTTGAGCGCCTAAGTTATTCAAGCTTATTGCGTTCCGTCACTTCACCGTCCTGTGTACCGCGCGAGCGCACGGGGCACAAACTCGGACGGGGTGAGATCCGGGCGGTCTTGATATCGCGAAGGCTCGCCTGCACCGTCGAAAAGTAAGGAACGGTTCGTTAAAAACAATTTCTCTGAATTCAGCACGTTTACGAGCCTCCGACGAAGTGGGGCCTGCAAGAGGGGAGTTCTCGGTTAGTTGCCAAGGCGTTCCGTCAGGGTTCTGTCGCCGTAAGGCTTGAATACATTTCGCACGCTTTAAATGTTTTGCCAGTAACTGATATATTGGGGGAGGGGGGGGGGTTGTGTATAGCGCACGCCTGAAGAACGGAAAGTTTTATCCAGTGAATATTTACTTGAGTACCGGGTACGGCATGATTCCGTTACACAGCCTCTCGTGCACACTTACTGCATTTAGTTAAAAGCGGAATGTCCCCGCCGTCACTGATCTGAGCACCCGGCCACCTGACACGGGGGATTCGCGTCATAGGCTCCCGAAAGGGGGCTTTTGAAAGCGGGGCAAAAAGGACGTTGTGTGTGACATCGGGTGCTTTCGTGCACCACCCGGAAAAGGCTGCTGGAACTCTAAAACCCTTAATTGGGCCTTTGAGGTACCATGAATAAATGCATAAATAAATAAATAAAATCTTGCATTTTAACCATTTTTTACTGCTATTTCGGCAACTTAACATCTGCGCAGTTGTGAGGCATGACGACTATGAAGCCAAGCTGCGAGAATAGCGGAGGGAGTCAAGCCGAACCAGCACTGTCTGAGCGACTGAGCGGACGAGAGAGCCCCCAAAAATGGCGCCTTTCCCTTTCCTCCCCTCTCCCAGAGTCGGCGCATGCGCCCAGAGATCTCTGAAAAAGGTCAATTCGCGTAATGAGTGTTGACGAAGCGTTCGTGTCGACAAAACGTGTGTCCGTGAAAAGTTGTCCACGTAAGCGAGTTTCGACGAAATGATAGGGACCCCTTATTTTCCGTCTCATTGAATTGAGTATGCATGAAATATCCCAAAACCTGAGCTTAGGCCGTTACCATAATTTTTTAGGTCCACAAAAAAAAAAAAAAAAAAAAAAGAAAAGGTTTACAGGATATTGAAGTCTATGCTGGAAAGGCGCGACGTCAATGACGACTGTTTGTTTCCCTTCCCTGGGCCATGATTTGTTCAGTAGTAGTCTACAGTGGCCATGATTTGTTCGATACAGTCTACAGCGAGGTCCTTTACCGTGCACCCGAGGGTTCGTATAACTGACCGCTCCCGTTCATTCCAGTGCCATGCAACGCCACCAAAGACGACGACTCCCTGACGAGGTTTGTATCGGACATCAGCGGGAAAATTGTGCCGTTCAGCATGAGGATAAAACACGGCGTGAGCGAGACGACGGCCAACGCTTCTATGCGCTGCGTCAACCTCAAGGACAATGAGCTGTCAAAGTGTGCCACAATGTTCTCGGGAAATGAGATGACCTATTTCAAAAAACTTGTAAGTGGGCTTTTTTTTTCTTTCAAAAGTAATTTGCGTGTTGGCAACTGCGGACGAGTGGAACCGGGCTGTAGGTCAGCCCGGGATCTTTATCGGATTGTCTGTACGGCTTCTACGAGGTCCGTACCAGACGGCGTTACGCTCCATTTCGCTTCAAGTCCGGCCGCGGCCAGCACGCCACATCTCAACAAAGCCAATCGATCAGCCCCAAAAGCGCGTCGTTGTGACGCTACGTCTTTGTGCGTTTGCTGTCGCCGGTTACAACAATTGCGCGCGGTGAATGTGCCGTAGTTCTCGCTTTTTCTGCGCTTCTTGTCGGTCTCGTCGGCGATGGCCAACCCACTAAAAGATGGGCGTCGGGACGACGCACTTCTGGCACCGCTCAGCTGGCTCTAGCGTCGGCTGCGGTCGAACTTGGAAGGATCGATCCGAAAGTTGTGCACTTTGCACTAAGCATACTGGTGCAAGTATACTGGCACACAGTGCCATGAGCCAGGAGCTTCTTTTGTCCGCGGTGCAATGCCAGGGCAGGAGCAGATGTTTTCTTAAAGGGCAACTCCGCTCAATTCCGAAAAATTTGAGGCTACATGTGATTCCATTTCACAAAGCACTACTAAACAGCTCTACGTCTTCGGATTCGCGAAATGTGGAATATTATTTGTGTAATCTCAATTTAAACATCAGCTGATACCGAAACCGAAACTTCGATTGCGTCAGGCAACATTGATCTCGTGTCATCAGAGTCATGGCCACGTCACGTCGAACCACGTGGTCTTGTGACGTTCGTGGGGGCGAGGTGCAGGACACGCGACGCGAGCAGGTCGCTTCGCATGGCGTGGACGGTGATGGCCCGGGGAGAGAAGGGAAGGGAGAACACGAACGAGGAGAGGGGGAGCGGAGAAACCGGACATGCGATAAACACGCAGGGCAGCGCAAACTAGCGCATCCGCGTTACGGTGATCACGTGGACGCCGTAGAGCCAACACCGGGAGGAGAAACTCGTGACGTCATCGTTCAATTTCGCTCTGAGAAGTAAAAACAAACAAAACGTGAGAATGACGTAGTCATGCCTCTGACGTAGTGGTTCAACGTTGGCCGCTCCAACTCCGTCGCATTGACTGCGCTGACGATTGCGCCTCACGTCGCACGCTAGAGTTGGCAGATTTCGGCGACTTGGCTCATTTGAAAGTTTGCTGGCCAGTTTATTAAATATATAGACGGAATTAGATTGTAATATTTGACATGGGGTCTTCCTATATGATACTGAAAGAGGGCTGCATAGTTTTCTAAATATCAAAAATGAAGCGGAGTTGCCCTTTAAGAAAACTTGTCGACATATCCGTGTGAATCGCAATGTATTGCGGTGATCACCCTCGGGGTGACGATAGTTGAATGCTGCATACGGATTCGACGCAAACACTGCGTGAGCACGCGACGTGGTGTTTTGTTTAAATTAGAAGCCTTGGCAAACATTTGAATCGGGGCTCCCGTCCAATCTCTAGGACGGCGGGAATTGCCCAATTCTTGTCGTCCAATGCACGGGGCACGGAGCTCGGCGTGTGCCCTGTGCGTTGACAGTTCCAACACGTGGCCACGGTGAACTTTGGTAGGATGTGATTGCCACCAGGTCACGCGGCCGCTTGTTCTGGCAGTAGGTTGAGGCGGTGAATGCCGCTAGGGTATCTCCCTGCTAGTGCATGCAAATATAAAAAGCTACATAATGCATATTTTTGTGGGATAGTATGAATGTCTAGGATCTATTCTGAGCGGTATTTACTGGAAGTGAGAAAAATTGTTTCATGGCCCTGTTCTTCGGCCTCTTCAAGGTCCCAAAGGGGCGGCCTCCTAGCAGATTAACAGCTGCCACTCTGAGGACTCTAGGAGGTTCCTTTTCAAGTTCTTCGTACCATTTTCACTTCCTTCGTGCTTTGCTTAGACTTCTCTGCTGCGGTGTATTCCATTCTTGTCGACATGGTGAGAGATCCGCAGCCGCTAGAGCTGAATTGCGAGTTTGCTTCCTTATGTCTGGCAGCCTTTGTTATTGTGGGATCAATTTCGGGCTTGCAGCTGTGCCGCCATCTTTCGACAGTATTGACCATAGAGACCCGATCCTAACCACACGTCGCGCAATAGTCTGTTTATCCAGCGTTGCAACTATAATGGCTGGTTCAGACATTTGAGTCTTGAGTTCAACTGACTGCGTTAGAATCGCTAATGTCAAGATGCTACTACAGGTTGTCGTAGCAACTGAGGTCCGTGCAGCACGTTTCGGTGAAACGCTAGAAGTCGTAATGTCCGGTACTACCCAACAACGTAGACGTTTTTAACTACCCATAACTGCTTATTGACATCTCACCAAAATTCATTTGCCAACATCGTCGCAGTCTGCCAGTTGTGTAGCATAAACAGATGGGCTCCCAAGACACATACCTTAATTGAAGGACTCCAAGACACATACCTTAATTAAAACATTAATTGCAGGTGCAGCAAATAGCGGAGTCGAACACCGGAACAATACAGTCGACTGAAGCTCTCAACATCAGGCAGTGATCTCGACAACTGCAGGCTGTCAATAGGCATGGCCGAAGATTTGATCGAGCGTTGGCTGGAACTCGGCTGTTTGATGCAGGTACGTCTGCCTTTCGTTGACGCTTTGTAGGGTCTCCGTTTTGAAACTGCCAAGAGGGACAAATAGATCTCATATACACTTTTCACTTCTATTTTCAATGAAATCACCGAAATGTTGGGCTGGTCAGCTTACTTGTGGTTGTTGAAAGCAGATGGCTCAAGAACATAAACAGTGGATAAATGAGTACACTCTTCCCAGTGTTTGTCTTGTGTGCTTATTTCTCTCGGTCGATTTCGTTGCAGGAGGAAACAGCCAGCGAGAGATGGTTCTGAGGTGAAAACCCCGTGCCTGTAAATGGCAGTTTTTTTTTGTATTTCTAATCGCCATTTGCTGCTGCTGCTGTAGTAGTGAAGTCACGCCTTGTCAGTGACTATGGCATTCAGTTTTTCGCTGGCGTTTAGATACCGTTTTCATTCCAGGACGGGGGACGGCTCAGTTTGAGTCCCCTAGGTCTCGCTGAGATGGACGTATACCTGCAGCAGCAGTTTGGCGATGAGCTACCCAAGTGTCACATGTGCAAACAGACCTGCATCAAGGTATGCAAACTTCTAGCTCGAGGGCTGCGAGTTTCCCAGTGCTAAGGAGCATGACGTGAGGGTGGTCACATGCATTGCACATGCTGGCATCTGCACATGCAGGGACCGTTCCTAACTGAAAACCTAAAACAAACGGCACCACTTTGCAGATGCGTGTCGTAGACGTGTCGGTCGAGTCGCCGACACGGTCACGTAATAGTGGTCGAGTCGCGCGGCGCCACGTTACGCTAATCCGACGCAGCTAAGAAGCACCGCAGGTTCCCATGTCCCTCTCCCGACTTTATTTGTAGGGTTAGGGTGCACCAATCTCTTTGTGGAAGTCTCTCACTTCTTCAACGTGCCGATTGCATTCCAGGGGCAGACATGCGCGGACCCAAATTGCACCGTCAGCTGCACTACCACTGCGCCAACCAAGTCTTCCGCCTAGGTGCTCAGCACCATCGACGGATGCCCGCGCTGCAGCCTTCCGTGGAGAGTTAACTGTTTGCCAAAAAGTCTTACAAAAAAACCAACAAAATAGCATTCCTTAACACCTTCTGGGACGGTCTTTGGTTTTATTTCTGGAAACTCGCAAACGTCCGACACTGGATAGAGATGATTGGATAAATGCTCACTTGTGGCAATTCTTGAACATAATAAACCATGCCTCGCGCCTCTTATTAAGCTGTCGGCGAGCATAAATAAAGAGACGGTTGCATCCGTCACACGCTGCAAGTGCGTCTGACAGTCGCCGGTCTGCCCGAGAACTGACGCCACCGCTGTCTGCGCTTTACTCAAAGGCTGTTTCTCTGGGTCAATTGCATCCACATTGTTGTTGAAGATGAGCATACAATAATTGACGGGGGGACGAGTTTTTGTTGATGTGCGTCTGTCTATCCGATGACACACATCGGTTAGTTGATCAGGTGCACCATGATTTTCCAAACGTCGGCAGAGTGGTGGGCCCTGGCCGTTAAAGGAAACTGAACAATTCCGTGTTGAGGAAGAAGCGGTTGAAATCGTCTTCCTTTGGCCTCCAGGATCACGAATATCGAAATTATTTTCAATTTTGATGCACGGAGGCTGCACAAAATCGTTTTCAAAAGTACCGCCAAAACTCCTCCTTCCCGGAGCATGACGTCGCCATCAAGTTTTCCGAGTCTCATTCTGCTCTTGCGCATTTTCAGTATCAAACCCACGCGCGTGTATTCTCGCCATTTTCAAAATGGTCAGAAAAGACGTTACGCAACTGATGTGTTGGTGCAGGGCACGTACCTGGCAAGCTCGCAATTGCCATGGCGCCCGCTACAAGCGGCGAGCAAGCTTAGCGGCGAAAAGATCTGGAACAACTAGCGTAATGACTGATCAAGTGTTTTTCGCGTTTTAGATACGTCTTCAAGGAAAACGAGCGTGATATTCGAATTCATGGGATAAAAACTCTAAAATTCACCTCCAACTCGTTTTTTTTTCCCTTTTCAAGGACCTCTTCGGTTTGTTTTTTTAGGGATAAAAACACTCTAAAATTCTCAACTCGTTTTTTTCCTTTTCAGGGACCTCTTCGGTTTTGTTTTTTAAGCTTTTCCAGATGGAACTACTTCGCCAAAGAGCTGAAAATGGTGGGAGTTTTGTGCATCTGCTGCCTTGTGCTTTGTCAGGAGCCAGAACACCTCGGTGACCTAGTCTGTTCCTTCACGTTCTCCGCTTCACCCTGCGATGGATCGCTGGTGGCTGCTAAAACCATTGCAGTCTATTCAGTGCTGGCGGTGGGTGTCCGTGAGGCTTGGGGAGACAGCGCAGCAATGCGTGCGTGCGCACGGTTGCGTTGATGCGTTCACGGCACTGGGATGGCTTGTAGCCTTTGCTGCAGTCCATCGCAAGGTGTGAGAAGAACAGTATAGGCAGTCCTGTGCCGAGAAAAGTGATAATTTTTATGTTGGTGTTCGGCATGCAAAATTGAGTGCACCGACAGTTTAATGTAATGCGTGCCCACCTCCCAATTACGTCTGCAGAAAGTGGCGTGCACACACAGATTCTACCAAACCAACCATACACTACAATAGCCACAGCCCTATTCTAAACGCTCAATAAATTACGTTGCACTGCTGCAGCAGCGTCTCCAGACCCGTGGCATACTGCCAGAACGAGATCAATCACGTGCATTGTGCGCGCAGTTCACTAAAAGGTGAAAATGGCGTTCATATTTATTAGCAATCTGTGCCCGAGGTATGAAACCAACTTACTTTTTGCAAAAAAAAGCATGAGCACGCTCCATGTTGCCGAGCACAATCACTGGAGTCTGGGTCTGGTGCGTGTCTGAAGAGTACTTGAAGCGGATGCATTGTTTAAGCGTGCTATGAGGGCCAATCATCCAAAAGTTGTTGTCACTTCAAGATCGGAAAGCAGGTAGTGCCTTAGATACAAGCGAGATGCCAAGCAACCAAAAACATCAAATCGTTGCACAAGTACACTTGTCGATGAAATAAAAGTGAAAGCCGTTTACAACTCCCCGTAGCAGCCGAGGTCGGCGCAGCTCTTGAGGAGGAGGAGGGGAGGGTACGGGGGGGGCCCAAAGTGACCTCGGGGGAGGGGGGGGAAGGGGGTCACATGGCCTCCAGGAAGGGTCGCGAGTGGCGTCATCAGCCCGGCTCGCGCGGATGCTGATGACGTCATCAGTGATGATGATGATGCGGACGGCGTCATCGTGCATCCGCCTCGTCATCATCATCCACGTCGACCTCGGGGGAGGTCCGCAGCATGGCCTCGGGGGGGGGGGGGGGGGGTCAGCGTGATGATTTTGAAGGCGGTTACGCCAACGGCGGCGCCGCTCAAGCCCCGAAACAGGGCGCCTAAGAGCTGCGCTCTAAAGGCACATGATGGATGGATGGAAGAACATGACTGAACCCTTTGAGATCGAGGCAGAAAACGCCTGAGTGCCACCGAGGCAGTGTCGTTGCCACCTTCTGGGGGATGACATTAATGAAGTGACCAAGTGCATTCATCTGTTTCTCGGTTCCTGCGTGTCACGCTCCACGTTTTGTTTCATGACCCACCTTTTTTTATGGGGGGGGGGGGAATGCTTACGCTATTCACTGTTAAAGTTGCATGCCATACACTTTACAAAAATACAGTGCCTCAAACAGATTTGAGACCTTTCGACACTGACAGCACACAAATCCACTCTTGGCGGGTCGAATGCTAGTTGTTTATCATGGAGGTGCGTTTAGCCAGCACAGCTATCGTTCACAGTTAAAAGTAAACATATTCGGCAGAAATCTGCCTGGTTGCAGGTGAGAATCAAGGTCTACGAAGAAAAGTATGCAAACAAACTTAAAACTTGAAAGAAGGAAGCCCGGCACGTGATTCAAAACCAACTCGGTTTCTTCAAGGGTGACTGAAGAGCACAGCGGAACAGCAGCAGCTCTAACCTTTTTTCTTGTTATGGAGGCGGGTTTCCCTCGCCAGCTTTCTCTTCAGGTTCGTTGGTTCCCATCGAGTCATGCGCATCAGCATTCACTTTGTAAAGGGAATCAGCGAAGCGCTCGCACTGAGGATTCTGGGGAAAGGAAGGTATTCTGGTGGCCTACAAGCCCGTGTCCACACTGGGAAGGTTCATGCCCAAGACCAAAAGATTGTCTACAAAAAGAAAGAGCACAGGAGCGTGGTTTGCACCATTTCATCATGGCGGAGGTGCCTGCAACAACCCTGCACCAGCGGGCCGAGGAGCTTTTCCCGAGGCGAGATCCGTCAACACCAGAGGCAGGCGTGCAAAAGTTTGACGGTGACCGCATGGCCGCCATCGCCCGGGCTGTTGCAATGCCCTGGGCCATCGCGTTGATTCCGCGAACACGCATCGCTGGTTAACCACAGAGCCCAATTTCCGGCGAATGCTTTTCGTGGAATCAAGTGGCTAAATCCAGCACACACCGGACAAAATACAGGTCCCTGGGCGTAAATGGCCTCCGTGTACTTTGCACGCCGCCATGACGCGACCCGGATAAGCTGAAAGCAATTTGTCTCCATAACTAAAAAATAATTTTTGCAGTTTTTTTTTAATTCTTTTTGAAGAGGTTAGGAGCTTGACACTGCTGCTCATCGCGTTCAAATCTCCCCTATGAAGAAAAAAAACAAGTTTGGTTCAAGCTATCGTCGTTTCCTTTCGAGTTTGCCGTTGTGTGCCACCGGTATCTCTAGAAGTCCTGAGACAACAGAAGACAAAAAGACGCAAAAAATAGGGTAAGATCAGAAGCACCCGTTAGCACGTGGCCAGCACGGTGCCTCCTACATTTACACGGTCCCAGTTAAGTGCGACATCTCGAGATTGTTGCTGGCGAAGTTTGTGTGGTAATTTTCAGCGTGCCCACCAGTTTCCAGTTGACTGATACTATGTTACTCCCACATTCATTACGTTTCATGCAACATGAATTCGAACCTACCATCATCGTCAATGCACTGCGACGCTGCCTGCGTACCTGCACGCTAAAATGCCGTAGTTTGCTTTAAAACCGTTTTTTTTTTTTTGCTGTGCAGGCTCAAACAAGATGGTCACAGAAACACCTACTTCAGAGATGCAAAATTTTCTAGACAGTTCAAGTTGTTGATCAGCAATATCTAGACACAATTTCACCTGCTACTAGTCCTGTCATTCGTTTGCCCTAATGAACCATTCTATCTCAACCTCTTGATCGTGCAGGGCAGACGCTTAAGCTGTGAGCAACCATTGCCATGTTGCAATTACCAGCACTTACTTCTTAACGCAATCCAATTTGTATGAGATTTTCTGTGGCTAATATACAGTGGTCATAAATACTTCTTCATACTGTGTTTCACTGGCGTGAATGTTTTGGTTGCAACTACCGCACCACTAGTCTCAAATCACTTAACCAAATCATGCAAGTGTGATGCAATCCAGACTCAGTTTGGTTAAAAAAGGGCTGGAGCTCTAGCAGAGCTCAGTGCCAATGATTTCTGAGGTTTCCTCAACAACCGTAAACATTTAAAACAGTATTTCCGACTAAACTTTTTGATACTAAATTGGCAAAACAAAAAAACGGGACGAGAGTTGTGGTTTTCTCTTTATAAATACATGCACACAAATGCAAGTCTTCAAAAATCACACACTTCTGTGTGTTTAAAAATGGTGTCTAAAAGTGGCAACATTCATTCCTAAAAGCCGAGCTGGTGATAATTAATCGTAATGCTGGCACCCGAGACTGTGATGCATAAAAGTTAAGGGAACTTTCAACCCGAAGGAAGAGACAACAGTAGGAGAACGTCTCTATCTTTTCCTTCGACTTGCGTTTCTCAATTTTTCTGCACCACAGTATCGAGTGCTAACGCCACAATACCGTATTTTCCGGGCTGTAGTCTGCACCCAATGTATGGACCGCAAAGGCCAAATTGTGGCCGAAATAAAAAGTTTTTGCTTCGATAGTCCGCACCTGGTGCTTAGTCGACACGAAAATCTTCTCATACACGACACACCTTCATAAATGTCTGCTTTCTTAGCTCACAAAGAAGCTTGTATTATACATAAATCATCATTAACATACTTTCATTCACAAAATCCATCTCGTCAGGTCATAATACACTCTCCTCTCCTCTCCCCCCCCCCCCCCCCCCCCCAAAAAAAAAAATTACTGTATAGTTTGCGCGTGTAGATAGTCCGCACAGCCTAAAATTTCAAGTTTCAAACATGAGAGTCCGCGAACGATAGCCCGGAGAATAAGGTAATCAATTATTTCCCAGAAAATGCTGGCCCATAGTTTAAAAACATCACCGAGGTTAAACCAAACTCACATTTTCCTTCAACCTTTCTCGGAGCGAAAACTTCCCACAATGGTCCAACATGCAAGGCTTTATCGCACCACCGATTCCGTGGCCCGGATAAATTTGTCGCTCGACGGTTGCACGTCTCCACAATGTTTACTCAATTGGGAAGCATGTTTTTCAAAGGTTCTGCATTTAGAAATTGTGCGAAGATATTTTTCGTCGAAATCTAAAGTTGACGAAACTACTGCGCAATCTCTAATCACGCCTAACTTCCATCCACTACTGCCGTCTTACAAAAATAAAGGTGCAGCAACCATCAGTTCTTAAAAAAAGAACAATTTAAAAGTTTTACCACTAAGCTGTTCAATCTTGGAACTTAAAAATGCCACGTTCACCACCTACATCTCTGTGGAGAATTGCAGTGTGTTCGGGTGGGAGCAACAACTCTTGCGCAGCGGGCCGTAGAACCCTGTTTGCTACGCCATTTGCCCAAAGCCGGCACAGCACGTGTCTTACACGAGTGCTGCGTCAACGTGTGACCGAGAATCGCGCTCGATCGGTGCTGAAGCGGGCTCCAGCTGAGCGCCGACGCTGCACTGGCTTCCAGTGGGCGCCGACTATGGGTGACAAGGAAACTCCAGCATTACGGTTTCGCCACCTAAGAGCTGTTGGTTGAAGTGACGGATCTGACGCTGTGCGTGATGGGGTAACTCCTTAAGGCTGGCTCGCGCACTTGCAACCGTCTATGACTGGAGGGACTGAAAACTGGTTCTGAGCCCCTCGCGACTGTTTACGACCGCCATGCAGACGGTCGCAAGCAGTCGCACGAAGCTTAAAAACTGGTTTTTAGCCTCTCGGTCAGTTAAAATACGGTAGCAAGCATGTGAACCGACCGTCACCCAACGCTGCAGCTCCCCAAGCAATGTTCTCGGCCCAAAACGCGACCAGTGCGACCAGAAAAAGACACATGGCC
The DNA here is from genome assembly GCA_037355805.1 of Ixodes ricinus. Taxonomy (NCBI): domain Eukaryota; kingdom Metazoa; phylum Arthropoda; class Arachnida; order Ixodida; family Ixodidae; genus Ixodes; species Ixodes ricinus. Next base: position 10,461 of record JAZHYW010046273.1, on the reverse strand, counting down.
AGGGTCTACGAAACAGCTGTCCGTTCTCCGCTGCCGCCTGGCGGTTTCGACTCCGCCTACGCGGATCGTCAGAAGCTGTCGATTCGAGAATGTTTCCGTCGGTCTGTCGGAGCGTCTGCACAGCCCGTCAGGAAGCCCGGCTGGAGTCTGGCAGACGACGCGGACGCGATGTGTTGCCGGAGGTGCTCCACGATCTGGACGTTGGGCGCGTCGTGGGCCGGAGTCCAGGGGTCATGCCCGTCCTGCAGGCAGAGGGCGACATCTAGAAACATCGTTCTAAGCAAATAAGGAGCTCCTTCGATCTGCCGCCCAAACGCGCCATGTGCAGGGCGTATTGGCGACACGTCGCGCAAATCTGGGCAGCGTGATGGGATGACATCATGTCTGTCGCAGTGTCGGTCAGTGTCACGTGACCTGATGTCTTGTAGCGTGACACAGGGTCAGATCGCAACTGTGACACACAATGTTACTAGATGGTTGACACTGTGACGTACGTGCGATTGTGACATCATGACCTCGCCAGTATGTTTCTTAGGAGTTCAGTGTCCCGCTTTAGCGCGAGAATGCTCAAATGGAGCACAGCACTTCGCAGATCTGACTAATGCCCTCGACAGCACATAATCCCATTTCTCGTACATTAAGACAAAAAGGTCTCAGAGCCACACACCACCTGATTCCTCAGTTCTGGATCAGCGCCAGCAGCGATGAGAAGCTTCGACAACATTCAGGTGGTCAAACAGAGCTGCCGCATGCAGGTGCACTTTCCCCATTCTGCCTGCGGTGCTGCAACAGAATAACGTCAATTAATATGACTGCACTTCACGAGATCGGGTGGCAGCTCATGCCATCTAGCTGGCACATTGTTAATTTTATCTGTTGTTTCGTGTTATTTTATTTTTTGACAACAGACTAAGGAGCTAGGCAAAAAAAAAAAAAAGTTTAGGGTCTTTTAAAAAGGTTTCAACTCCTAATTACAATAGCCAACAGAAAAAGATAAAATAAAAAGAGCAACACTCGTGAAATCCGGCAAAGCCGTCGGAACTCGTGTTGAACAATTACTGTGCACTGACAAGCTGAGATAGTAATTGCAGATCACAAGGCGTTTAGTACATACTGTTTAACCCATTCGCTAGTAAAGCCATTGAATCGCAGGGAATGCCATCAGGAGCCATATTGCCAAGGCCGGCGGTTTGCCGGGCTGCATGAATTTCTGTTTTTAAGCAGAGCCATTCATAGATGGCGTGCTATGTAGGCTTAGGGTATTGTAGTCGGATACATAGCCCACAGATGGCGAGGGTCATTCTGTTTGCTGTGTTTGTTAGAGCTTGTTCTTTTGTGTGTCGTCTTTCCCACTCGATCGCTGCCTGCTTGGAGAAGATGGCTGCGTCCAGTGTCTCAGTGTGGCCTTTCTGACGATGAAATCGCAGATATCCTCTTCGAGCAGTGATGATGACGGGGCTTCTGGTGAGGATAAGAGTTTTCGGAGCCTTTTGTTGACGAGGGGAGCGATTCTGACAGCAGTTCTGAGTCCTAATCACGACAAGAGTGCACTGGTTTCGCGACGCCTACGTGGCCGAGGATGGAGTGCTTCAAGATCTTTCATGGGGAAGAATCAGTGAGGGCCTAGTGATTTATAGACTTGAACGAACCACTTAAGCGTGTAAATAAACATGTTTTCTTGTTTTCTGCACTGAGTTTTACTGTAAAAGCTTAAAATTATACAAGCTAAACTGTCACGCCTAGGTGTGGCCTGTTTTAGGTAAAAAACATGCAGTACAGACAACCTGGCAGCACGCAACGTCGCGGTGGAAATGGGTTGTAGGGTTTTCTATATCTACAAAACAGATTGTTAGCTTGAGCCATTTCAGGTTTGAGAAGGTGTCCGCTCATAGTATGTTCAGAACAAGGTATGCAAGTTGTTCGGAAACCCCTTGTCATACTGGAAACTCCCTTTCATGCCGAACTCCAAGAGGTAGGGGACAATTTCTGCCCGCTCCAAAACTGTCTCGCAAGCCGAATAGACAGATGGTGACTGCAAAGTCACGAGAGATAAAAGCCAGCACGGTAGAGCGACCGGCAGGCATGCAGCTTTGCTGATCGCCAAACAGAAGGCCTTTCACGGCAGGTTGACTAGTAGTAAAAAATTGCATTGTTCGCACAGAGTGGTAGCTTAGGCCAACTAGCAGTCTGTAAAAGGGTTCGCGGCCTCCTTTGTTGCCTTGTAACGCCACGCAGTCGTGAGCGGCAGAACAATGGGTCTGAAAAGACCGGCATTGGTTCTATCAAAGACAGCCACATACCAACAGGAGGTTTTAGAGACGACCCTTGGGCCTCGTTTGCAACCTTTCGGACAAACTGTCCGAGCGGAAGCGCCCTTTCCAAGTAAAACAAAGACAAACCTTGAGGAGGCCGAGCGAGGCACCTCCGCTTGACCAGAAGTTCGACCAATCCCGCGTAGCCTTTGCTGGGCTGCCTTGAACAGTGGGGTTGCTCCGTCCTGCGATTTGAAAAGACTTGGACCATCTGAATACGTCTTCGAAGTTCCAACGAGAAGAGGAGCTGTCTATGGTGCGCTGCAGGTTTTGCTTGAGCAGCTAGCACTTCGAGTTATGTGAGATGGTGCCAATCTATGAGTCCTGCTGCTTGAGTTAGTACTGCAGATGCATACATTCCATCACTACTAGTTTCAATAACTGCCTTTTAGTCGAGAAAAAATAATAATCTTAACGAAATGCAATTCTTGTGCCCTGCACTACAGACCACAGTATAGTTAGCACAAATTCAGAGTGCGAACGTGCCTTACGTGCACCATCAGTGTAGAATATTCAACGAGGTAGAGGCGCTTAGAGCAATAAACCCACCTGACCATACCAAATCCTGAGGCTTTTACGCAAAACGGGCCGAGATTTGTATTGCGACCACTGTAAAAAACATGGTAAACTATTTTTTCAGTACTGTTAGCCCCAGAGATCAGTATCTAGCTCCAATAAAACCTAAAAATGCAGCACCGGGGCTCACTGCATCTAGCAGAGACATTGCTGAAGCTGCCAGGTTTTTATTGTAAAAGCATTTTGAACTTAAAACAAACAAAACATAACTTATCTCGTCGATACTGTTATTAAAGGTCAATAAGCAATTATCTGTGCCCGATAGTTTTATTAAAATCTAGACGTAAAACTTCAAGGTCACATGTCTAGTGGTGAAAAATGTGCAATATGGCGGCGGCCGGTGGGGGTCACTTTCAGCTGCCAGTTTATCACACTAAGCCCCTCTACCTCGTTGAGAATATTACTCAAATTTAAATGTGAATATGATAGTTTTAACACATCAACAGTATTAAAGTCTACCTAGAACTGTGCAGAAAAACATGGAAAACTAGAGGTACAACATGTGAACTATGGTAAGTGTCTGTGGCAAAATCTAGGTGGCAAGAGTCCTAAAAGCAGCTAATGTTTGCTGCCAGCTTATTACGGTCAGCGGGTCGAGCTTACGTGTCTCGCCGAGTCCACCCTCTGCCCCGTGGGCCAGTAGTTCGGCCACAACCGCCGTGTGGCCCATCTGCGAGGCTATCCACAGTGCTGTGGCACCGTCCTGCAAACAAAGGTTTTGAGAGCTACTGCTAAAGACAGCCTCTGCCGAGATTACGGAAAAATAACGGAGGCTCAGGAGTGAAAGTCGACGTTTCTCCAGTGATCTGCTTTTATTTGGTGGTTGTTTGGTCAAACATGAAACAATTTTTCACACAGAATTTGCTTAGTAAGTAAAAGAAAAAGAATGTTCTCCAAAAAAGTGCAGAAGAGCACCAGGCTGAGCTCATTGGGAAGTGTTTCCCTGTCAAGTAGCTTAGAGAGGGAAATCGAATTTGTATATAACTGCACACCAATTCAGGTTTTGCTTCTAAATTTAGCCAGGAAATTGAACTGGTGTATAATTGTATGCCGATTTGCATTTCTGCACTAAATTTAGCGTGGAAATCCTTCCCCCTAAGTTTAGCATGACCCCCAAGCTCATGCATAAACACCCAGTGCACTTCGAAATATGCTGCATGTTCACTGCCTCCTAGCTTGATCTGTACGGATTAAGAAACATTAATTTTTTTTAGTTTTTACTTCTGAGGATTTAGCACAAACACTTTAAACCCATTGTGATGCAGCCCTGAGGGTACAAACTTTAAATTTAATTTAATTTATCTTTGGTGGGCTTGAAGGCATTAGAGGGAGAAGTGGACACTAACATAACTACGAAAGTAGTACAAATATTGGAAAGTCAAAAATACAAAATCAGTACAAAACATTACTTAACCAATTGGTAATTGCAACGCTATACTCTGCCTCAGCTACAATGAACTAGGACCCGAAGGCTAACGGAGCGGAGCGCAACCTCAGAAAAGCTTGCATCTGCATTGCAAAGAGTGCGTGAGAGAAATTCCGATACGCAGGGTACAAAGAGCACCAATCTTAGGCATATGGTTCTCTGTTGTGATAGCGCACTATTTTGTTTTTGTGAAGTAAAGGTACATGGTTTTTAGTTTCACAAGCATTTATGCCACATTTCGTAGAACATGTCAACTCTTTGGAGAAATCAGAGGGCCTGCAGGCGACACTGACATAAAGTCTCTCGCCTTAGCCATGACAGCCTAATCGAATCCAGTCTCTGCAAATCTGACTCATCTTCAGCTATAATGGCCACTGGTTCAGATCCTGGGTTCTCTTTGCCACATTGCTTCAGACGGTATTTAATCCCTTGAGTAGTCTTCAGTAGTAGCATGCAGACGGAGCCACCGCGAGGGGTTCGATAAGCAGACAAGCAACTCGCTTCCATATGGTGCGTCTGGCAGCGATACATATGATGGAGCAAATGTACTCCATGTTGTTCTGACGAGCCTCGTGGTTGGACCCGTGACACTGCTAGCATTTGGGCTTTTAGTCCATCGCATTAGGATCAGACCCGGGTATAGTAGTAATTGCCATTCTAAAAGCAGTGGTGTTAGTAATTGTAATTATGACTGTGGGAAAGCAATTTCATTCAATGGAGGTTTGGGGTAAGGAGGCATTAGAAAGTAGATGTGCTGCAATGGGGGATCTAACTTTTCATTTGATGATTAATATATCCCAAGCAAAATTTCTAACTGGGGACCAGATTGGCATCTCGACTGGTTTCAACTGGGACTACCTGGTGCCAACTGGGGGTTAGCTGGAACCAGCTGAGGGGTCAGCCAGACTTAAACCACTCCCAATTGTGGGAGTAAACTAGTTTGACTCCCCGTTGGGAATGGAAGCGGGTTGGGACCAGTTAAGTAAGTAACTGGTTGGAAGCGATCTCAGAGGCGGACTTCAAATGGTTTTCATTCCCACGATTCACATGGGGCGACAACATTTTGAAAAGTTGGTGGTTTTATTGATCTTTGTTAATGAAGAAGAAAAAAACGTGCATTTGCAGGTTCATACATATAAGGAAAATTTTAGTTGCTATCGCCGTTTCAGCTTCCGTCCGAGGCACAGCCAAACATCACGTGTGACGGAGCCAATCCTACGCCCGGCAATTGGTCACGCGATCTTGCCTGCACTTTTATCCACCGCTGCACCGCTGGTCGTCCGCGCCGCCCGCTGCTCGCCGAGTATTTCGTCTGCTACAGGTGTATTAGCGGTATCGTTTGCTACAGGCTTTGAAAGTGCCCTTTCACGTTCTGAAATTTTAGTCACAGCGGATGTCAGTACGTAGGCTGGCCATGGCGTCTGTGCCGAGCTTTCCACCTGTCTGGCATTTCGGCCTTGGTTCTGAGATGTGAGTACACATTGCAAGGTGCCCGATGACCCGCGACCGTTGATGTTTCCTTGTAATGTCTGGATACACAGGGCCTCGAGGCGCAGTCTTTTCCACCAGCTTCTTTCGGCGTTCAATGTGGCCGGTAGGTAAGGGGGTGCCCTGATTTCGTCGCGTATCAGTGGATTGCTTAGTGGCCGGACGCTTTTCTTATTTACAAGCGCGTTCGCGGTATGACGCGGCCGGAGTCTCCTGCCGAATTTGAAAGTAGACATTCGTATTGCAAACGCTCGTGCCTGACAGCCTTCCGAGAGCAGTGCCTTTGCCGAAAGGACGTTCTGAAGCGACTCGATGAGGAAAGCAGCGAAGCATATGATTCGGACCCGTATGGGAGCGAGAATCACACAGAAGAACAGCGCTGCAGCCGTGTTGCCAGCGGATGTCGCTGTTTTCACGCAAACCACATGCATTTACATATATTAATAAAGGCATAAGCTTAAGATATTTAGTTGTTTTCAGTTGCAAAATCATTCTCAGCAGTACACATCTGGAATGTTTTGCAGTGTTCTTGCCACAAAACAGTTATTTTTAAAATATTACTTTTGCAGACTACTTTGTGGTGCGTAGGAACGCTCTTCTCGAGGGCTGTGAACCGTCCCGCCCAGCCTTTGGCTGCGCTCGGTACGGAGGCTGGCAAGCAGTAACGGTACATTGTGTATTTATAAAAAAATTAATAAAAAAGTTTAATGAATTCTTATTCTCTTTTTAATTGAAAAATATAAATTAGTTGCCAACTGTGATTTACTAAATGAACATTTATGTACTTATATAAAATGAATTAAAGCACATTTGTTAAATACCTACACTATTGTGTATTTTAAGAAATAAAATTCGTTTTGGGCAGTTAGAATCTGGGGGGGGCTAGCCGTCCGCCGTGGCCAGCGAGGTGCGGATTGAGTGGTAAGCGCCCGAGTCGAGCAGGTGGCACTGCATATGCAACGCGGGCCGGGATTAATGGGACCAGGCAGGATGCAAGTGATCGAACAGAGTCGGCAGTAAGAAAGCCATCAGCCCAAAGTTGGCACTATTGAGTCAACGTGTCGTTTGAAGTGAATCAAAACCATATCTGCGCTTCTTGGTTGCCCAACTGTAAACACGCCATGGTGGCAGTAAGGGCTTTTGAGGATAAAGCGCAGATATAGTTTTGACATTTTCAAAACGACACGTTTTATCAATATGCCAACGGGCGATGGCTTCCCTTCTTCTGCCGACTGTCGATCACTGCATCATTGGTCCCATTAATCCGGCCCGCGTTGCATATGCAGTGCACCGACTGCATAACACTAATCGCACTCGCGGGCCCGGATATTTTATTTTTAACTGCCCAAAACAAATTTATTTCTTAAAAAAACACAATAGTGTAGGTATTTAAATAAATGCTTTAATTCATTTTATATAAGTACATAAATGTTCATTTAGATAAACACATTTATACAACTAATTATATTTTTTCAATTAAAAATATAATATAATTAAATTAAACTTTTTTATTAATTTTTTTATAAATATTAATAAATGTACCTATGCCGTTTCAGCTTCCCGTCAGCTGTGAGCTGAGGACGATTCTAACTTTCAGAAAAACACATTCTACGCACCACAAAGTAGTCACAAAGTAATATTTAAAATAACTGTTTTGTGCGTAAACATTGCAAATTTCAGATGTGTACTGCTGAGAATGATTTACAGCAACAATTAAATATCTTAAGTTATGTTTTTATTAATATATGTAAATGCATGGTTGTGAAACACATACATCCAGCAACACGGCTGTGTCGGTTCTTCTGTGTGATTTAGATTCCATGATCATGTGGCTAACTTCTCATCATTCAGCATCTTCCTGAGAACGTTTGGCGTCAGTGGCTGTGTCCTCGTCAGTCAACGTCATGTGCGCTCTCTTAATCGTATTAAAGCGAAAATGGGCATGATTGTTTTCATCAGACATTACAAGCGACGATCATCAACAATATATCGTGAAATGGGTGAAAACTCAGCACAGCGCCAGTGTCCTGTGACGAAACAAACATTAACAATACGATAACATGAAACCTTCGACAGCTTATCAGCAATAAAAGTATCGCGTGACTCCGGCGCTTCCATACAAAAAAATAACAGCTAGTATGTGGTAAAATTTCATATGGTGTAATGCATTTCTTTTTCATTAACAAAGATGAGCAACAAATTGTATTACATGAACAGAATGAAAAAACCATTTGAAATCGCGCTCAACGTGCCTGTAGCATACACTGCAACTGGGAGTGACAATTTATACAGGTAAATGTTCATCTATTGTATCCAGCCCCGGGTGGCATATGCCCCGGGTGAAACCATTGGTGCTATTAATTAAAACACAGCAAATATAATATCCATCAAATCAGTAAAATATCATTATACACAGTCATATTGTTAACTAACACTGCTTTAAGTAATTACCTACCCATTCTGATGAACTAAACCCAATATACCTTTTAGTCAATCAGTATCTAACATGTATAATCATATATCACTGCGCCAGCAGGCGAGATTTTGTCTTGTCAGATATAGCTATAAAGAATTATACAAACAATAGAAGTAGAAGTCCAGATATTAGTAGATGGGTAATTCCTTAGATTGTTATGTAAAGTAATATCACAGACATTTTCTCAAATTGACATCAATATGTACATGAATACTGAAATAAATATAATACACTTCACCAATAAAAAATAGTCATTTATCATGAAATCCTCATGCCATTTCTTCGCTCTTGTCAGATACAGCAATACAATTCATGTATTGCTTGTAATTAATGCCTTTGGCTGCCTTTCAATATTTGCACAGATTATCAGCCCGTCACTTCTCTACAATACCGGGCTAAATAAATAAGTTTATAAAACATATGTATCCTAAACAATAAGGTAAAACAAAAAAATTAATATAATCCTCTGTCAATAAAACAAATGATAAACAGATATTTATAAAAAAAAAACAGATAAATAGGCCTTCACACAGAAATGAATAGCTGCCATTCATTTCACCTTTAAATAAATTATTAGTAGTGGTATTATATCAAGTCTATTCCTAAGCTGTGACAGGCTTTTATGGATTTAACTGATGCACTTCTGCATTACTATGCTGTTACACTGGAGAACATTTTTGAAACCATGGCCAATGCTGTAAAATTGTTCATCTTGACAAATATATCAATAGCATTCATGACGTTGACTTCTCATTACACTTTCAGCTCAGTATCTTCCCAAATAAAACCATTGTTCAATACCTATTAACCTTGTACGGTGGCATTGTGAAATAATTCAGCTCATGTAATAGCAACGTATTCTTTGCTACCTAGGCCTGGTATAACATTCAATGCCACCTCTAGTTTTCCACTTTCCTGTCAGATTCTAGTGAAATACTATCAATGTAAATATTCAGTAATGCTTGGTAAATTTAGGTGATAAACAATGGCTTGACATATTTTTATATGGCTAAATCTGGAATTTTAATGAAACTATCAGGCACAGTACTTATTGACTGGCTGTATCGTAGTAGTATGTTTGTTTTGGATGTGCTGTCTTCGGGCAGCTGCAATATCACCTTGGTGACATGTTTTATTGAGCTAGTACTTATATACATGCAGTGTTTATATTTTACAGTGTCCTTAATCTCGTTGCATGTGGTGTGCCAGTGCTGGACCCACGTGCAGCGTCATGTATTCGTTAGATTATTTCATTCATTTGGTGTGTGATAAGTCCAGCCATCTGCAGCAGCAAGTCTAGGTGGCACCATCTCACAATCGCCAACATATATGGTGTTCAGGCATGTCCCAATACAAATTCAGAGCATGGCAGTAGCTGGTCAGCGTAGCTAGAAGGCATCCTTCAGACAGTTTAATCGAAGGTAGAAAAGCGGCAAATATCTCCTCCCTGAAGAACAATGGCTGTCTTTGACAATGCTCGGAGCCTCTTCCAGTTGTTCTGCCGTTCACGTACAAGTAGGGAGCCGCTGACCCACAGACTGGTGCAAACCCTGTCAGTATCTGGCCACTAACGTGGACCTTCATTTGCGCTATCAGCAAAGCTGTCTCTACGCCTTATCTCGTAGCTGTGTCTACAAACTTGTAGCCCAGTGTCCCCTGCGGTCGATGCTCCAGCCCATGTGCCTCAAACAGAGTGGCTCCAATGTTTTAGATATAGAGAAACCCTGCCATTACGCTCGTTAACAATTGCTACTTTGCAAAACAGAGCATGTTGCTGTATAACACAGTAAACTCAGTGCGAAAACAGAAATCAACATTTTTAGGCCGTTGTCTTCTCATCCGTCTATTCTCTAGAATCTGAAACCATCATTGCTGAAGTAGTATTTGTGTGTTAAGACAAGAACTGCAATACACCGTCATCTGTATCTAGAAGATATCTATTTCATGCTTTGTATCTTTCATTTGAAATGAAGACATACAAAACAGGCTCTTCTTTTATCAAGTGACTCGCCATTAATTTATACCCCAGGTATAGAAGTATGGCTCTTTAAACAATTCTGTGACTCTGACACGGCCTTATCCTCTCTTGAATGGGAACACAGTATGTATAAGCATCTTGTGATGCAGTACTATCTCATTGTCATTAAAATCTGTTCAACACATTCTGCCAGTGTGCATACATA